>QANU01106419.1:0-30966 GCA_003254905.1 Nissolia schottii
CAAATCTAGCTTCCCTAACTCATTTCTCATAGTTTTCGCAAAATAGTTTTTCATTCACATACATAGGAATGCATTTAAACAATCATTAAACAAACCACACAGATAGTGGGCTTAGAGTTACCCATTTCCTACGTGGATTTGAAGTTGATATGTGGAAGGTGGAGAAAATCCTGGTTGCAATGGTATGCTCCAAGAAATTTTTGGAAGTCCGGTAGCACTCTCGCGATGTGCTCGAACGATACTATAAAAGTGAAAATTTTAAAGAAACAGCAGAGCATTTATGATGCTCCGCGGTTTGCCTGCAGGGGGCTTATATAGCCACGGCCCCCCTATTGCTTCTAATTTATTAATTTATTATTATTATATTATTGTTCTATTATAATTACTTTAATTATTCTAGCCCTTATTCTATTTCTCTAATTATTTCTAACCGTTCCTGGTCCACACACGAGTCCCCAAAAATATCCCATATTAGATATTCGTGACTTAGGAATTTCCCCGGCCCTGATGGTGGTCCAAAACAAGATAGCGGGGAACCTGTTTCCGCCCGCTATTCCTTCGCAGATCACTTTGGGGCCTAACCGGATTTCCGTTTGCACCCAAAATTTAGCACTGCCTTCCGGGGCTGCGCGGGATCGCCCCCTCCTAGTTTCCTCCAAATTTACAGGGGACTAGCTCCCTAACTAAATTTTCTCTGACCCTAATTCGGGTTACTTTGCACTTTTTGCCTAATCAGTGGCGATTCGTGCCTAAGACCTCCCTATGGAAAGTCGGGTTGTTACATAAAGTATGACTTCCAGTTCTTTTTATAAAAAGAGTTGTGTCAACTTTACCTTTCTCAAATCCTTTTTCACATAAAAATGTACTTAACCTGTCATAGCATGCTCTGGGGGCTTGTTTAAGGCCATAAAGTGCCTTCTTAAGTTTATATACATGAGAAGGTTTTTTAAAGTCTTCAAACCCAGGAGGTTGTCGAACATAAACTTCCTCTTGTATATAACCATTTAAGAATGCACTTTTGACATCCATTTGGTATAGTTGAAAATTTAATGAACAAGCATATGCCAAGAGTAAACGTATTGCTTCTAACCTAGCCACTGGAGCATAGGTTTCGTCATAATCAATTCCTTCCTCCTGATTGTATCCTTGTGCCACCAATCTTACCTTGTTTCGCACAATGATGCCATTTTCATCTAATTTGTTTCTGAACACCCACTTTGTACCGATGATTTGTTTTTCTTCGGGGGCAGGTACAAGTTCCCATACTTCATTTCGAGTGAACTGATTAAGTTCATCTTGCATGGCAAGTACCCAGTGTTCATCTTTTAGTGCATCATGTACTTTGGAAGGCTCGATTTGTGACACAAATGCCATGTGTAAGCAAGCATCGTTGAGTTTTAATCGTGTTGTGACCCCTCTTGATATATCATCGATGATTTTGTCAATTGGGTGATCTTTGTGTGTTCTCCATTCCTTGGGTAGATCATCCTGAACTGGCTCTTCTACTTGATCATTTTCAAGATTGTTTTCTCCTTGAATTTGATCAGAGTTTCTTGGTATAGGATCTTCACTTTCATCATCATCAAAAGAAACAACTTTTTCCTCCTTGGAGGGGTTAGTTTCATCAAAAGAAACATGAATAGATTCTTCAATGGTATGGGTTCTTTTATTGAAGATGCGAAAGGCTTTGCTAGAAAGTGAGTAACCAAGAAATATACCTTCATCCGCTTTTGCATCAAATTTTCCAAGGTTTTCTTTGCCATTATTCAGAACAAAACACTTTGTGCCAAAGATATGAAAATGTGCAATATTTGGCTTTCTACCCTTGAACAACTCATATGGAGTTTTCTTTAGGAAAGGTCTAATTAGAACTCTATTAGAAACGTAGCAAGCCGTGCTAACTGCATCTGCCCAAAAGTACTTAGGCAAATTTGTTTCATTAAGCATGGTTCTTGCTAGTTCCTCAAGAGATCTATTTTTCCTTTCCACAACTCCATTTTGTTGAGGTGTTCTAGGAGCGGAAAAGTTATGAGAGATTCCATGTTCACCACAAAACTCTTCAAATGATGCATTTTCAAACTCACCACCATGATCACTTCTAATTGATGCAATTTTCAAAGACTTTTCATTTTCAACAGTTTTAGCAAATCTTTTGAATGCATCAAAAGCATGATTCTTGTGTGATAAAAATAAAGTCCATGTAAACCTAGAGTAGTCATCAACAATTACCAGACCATAATAGTTTCCTCCAAAACTCTTTGTCCTTGATGGACCAAATAAGTCCATATGGAGTAACTGGAGAGGTCTAGTAGTTGAGACAACATTCTTAGGTTTAAAGGAAACTTTGGTTTGCTTTCCTTTTTGACATGCATCACACAATCTATCTTTAACAAATTTGATCTTTGGTAAACCAATAACTAGATCATGCTTGACAAGTTTATTTAAGTGATCCATGTGAATATGTGCTAAACGTTTATGCCATAGCCAACAATCATCATTGCTTTTTACCATTAGACATGTATTTGTAGATGATATATCTTCTAGTGAAATCATGAAAACCTTATTAACTTTGTATCCAGAAAATTTCACTTCTTGGGTTTTCTTGTCTTTCACTACACATATATCATCTTCAAATCCAACTATGAGACCTTTGTCACATAATTGGCTAATGCTAAGCAGATTGTGTCCTTGGCCTTCAACATAAAGCACATTTTCAATGGTAGTTTGGGGAGGCGTACCTATTCTTCCAATGCCAATTATTCTTCCTCGTTCGTTGTTGCCATAGGTTACGAATCCTTTGTTTCTTGGCATAAGAAATGAGAACTTTGTTTTGTCTCCCGTCATGTGTGAGGAATAGCCACTATCAAGATACCATAAGTCACTTGCCGTCCACATACATATCTGCAAAACAATTTAGAAATAAGTATAAGGTACCCAATGTGCTTTGGGTCCTTGCTTGTTAGAACCTTTCTTAACCCACTTGTTTAGACCATTTGGAACACCATAATTTTTAATATAACATGCATTGTTGGTGTGTCCCTCTAAACAACAATAACTACATATATACCTTTTCTTTGGAATCGAATGAACTTTCTTTGTCAAATAGTTATTTGAGGCATGGTAGATATTAGGTTTAGAAATAGGCTTTGAAATAGGCACTTGATAGTTGTTATTTCTTATTTTACTATCACTATTAGATTTAGGTTTTGATTGTAAAACATTTTTCTTTGCATGCAGATTAGGTTGTGGATTACTAGCTTTCACAAACAAGGTTTTCTTTACTTCATTTTTACCTTTTTGTGGAGTATAGCCTAATCCACTTCTATCTTTAGTATCTCGTTGCATGCTTAATATATCATTTAATCCATGTTTGCCTTTTTCAAATTTGCATACAACTTTTTGTAGATTATCAATTTTAGTTTCTAAACACATGCATTTCTTACAAGCATCTTGATTTTCTATCATAGATTTAATCAAGTATACTTCTTCCTTCTTAGCATAGATTTTTGGAAAAATTTAAACATATTTCTTGTATGCATTCAAAGGCTACTTTTAAATCATCATAAGAGAGTTTATCAGAACTCATCATAAGAGAGTTTATCAGAACTAACTTCATCATTTTCATTGTCGGAATCATGAGTTGCCATCAATGCAATTTGAGCTTCTTCATCCTCAGATTCTGATGAAGAACTGATTTCATTGTCTTCCCATGCCACATATGCTTTCTTGCCCTTCTTGTGTTTGTTGTCCACTTTGTCTCTGAAACCATTCTTCTTTCTTTGGATGTTTGGACAATCAGACTTGATATGTCCGGGCTTTCCACACTCAAAGCATGTGAATATTTGAGAAGAGGATGAATCGTTCTTCTTTATGAATCTTTTGTTTTGGCCAAAACGCATCCCTTTCTTTTTGAAGAATTTTCCAAGATTCTTGACCAAGAGATTCATGTTTTCACAATCATCATCTTCAGAATCTTCTCTATCAGAATCAATTTTTGCTTTTAATGAAATTGACCTGTGTTTCTTCTCATGTTACTCGTATTGATCAAGGCGACTCAACTCCAATTCATGCTCTTGTAGTTTTCCAAACAGTGTTGCTAGAGTCATCTTGGATAGGCTTTTCTTTTCTGAAATTGCCGTCACTTTTGGTTGCCATATCCGCGTCAATGATCGTAGCACCTTTAGATTCAAATCTGCACTAGAATAAACTTTGCTAAGAGCAGATAAATGATTTATTAGATGAGTAAACCTTTTTTGCATGTCAAGGATCTTTTCTCCAGGAAGCATTCTAAACATCTCATATTCTTGAGATAGAGTGTTTAGTTTTGATCTCTTAACTTCATCGGTACCCTCATGAGTGGCTTCTAGGGTATCCCAAATCTCTTTGGCTGATTTGCATGAAGAGACTCTAAAGAATTCATCCATACCTAGGGCAGAGGTTAGGTAATTCATGGCTTTAAGATCATATTGGATCTTCTTTTTCTCTTCATCATTCCAAGCACTCATGGGTTTTGGTGTACTCTCATTTTCATTTGTGATCATAGGCACGAATGGACCTTCTTCAATGGTTTTCCATAATGAAGATCATCATCTTGATTTTCCAGAAATCGTAATGATCTCCATTAAAACAAGGAGGCCTATTTACATTCAACCCTTCACTCAACATAGGTCTTGAGGATGCCATCTATGGATCTTTTAGGAGTAACTTTCCTAAACTTGCGCTCTGATGCCAATTGTAACTACAGATAGCAACCTAAGAGAGGGGGTGAATTAGGTTTCTCTTATTTTTCTCAGATTTTTGTTTCTTTGAAAATGTGGAACCCTAATCCCCAAATTAAGAACAAGACCCAGCAACTAACCAAATAATTGATAATGTTAAATGCAGCGAAAATTGTAAATTGCTGAATGTAAAAGTGTAGGGATAAGAAGAATCACACCGGAGAATTTATTCTGGTTCACCTTCACAACCGAAGGCTATGTCCAGTCCCCTGTTCTTAGGCAGGGTTTTTCCACTATGTAATCTTGTGTTGTGTACAACCTCACACCCGAGGCACTTACACCGACAACTACAAGAGAACACAACCGTTCTCCTGGTTACACAATGCCTTCACCGAACACTATGGTGATGATCAGAATACACACCGAAAACCACGGTGTTTACAACAACCAATTGTTTTTGAAGAAGATTTTATACAATGGCTTTGTAACAATCCTAAATTCAGGGAAGGATAATCCTGAATAGAAAGCACTCAAAGATATGAAAGTTATGGCTCAATGCTTTTCTGAGTTTTGGATTGAAAAGGACTTTGAAAGTTTTGATCAGAACTTTGATCAGAACATGTAAAATTGTAAGAATTAATGAAAGAATGGAGTTCTGATGGTATGTCCTTTGTTCTGCACGAATTCTGCAATATATAGGCAGAGGTGCCTGTTCATGAACCAATGCCAAAGCATATGATGCAAAACAACGCATTGTTTCATGAAAAAACACACCCATTCGAGCATGTAATCGATTACTATAGAGTGGTAATCGATTACACACAACAAACGACCAGAATTTCAAATTTCAAAAGGTGGTAATCGATTACTGCGGGTTGGTAATCGATTACACACTTCAAAATTTGAATAATTTTGAATTCAAAGTGCTGGTAATCGATTACTCAAGCATGGTAATCGATTACTCATGCAGAAACCGAGTTTTAGTGTTGAAACCCTTTGAAAAATGTTGCCAAATGCTTTTAGGGTTTAGAAATATGTTAGACATGTTTATGTTGAAAAACTTTGAGCCATTAACCTTAACATCTTAAGATGTGCTAACTATTAACACTAGGGTAAAATCTTGAACCTTTAGTGATGTGCAGCTTGAGCCTTGAGGTTCTTCAATCTTGATTGAGTCTACCCTTTTTCTGCTTTTTGTTGGTGTTGTTGTCTTCATCAAAACCACGTCCTTAATGGTCAGAGGAAGAGTCTTCTTCACAAATGCAAAGGCGTGGTAACCGCACACCTCCAGGTATGCCATATCGACACCACCTGTGGCGGGCTTCCACGTTCAGGATGCCTTGACCTCCTGAAGTGGGATCATAGTTTGGCTCACGTGATCACGGCCTTTTCAGCATGTGGCATATAGCCTTTATCAGCATTGGGCATTTGCCCTTGTCCAGCATTGGGCATTGGCCCTTTTTCAGCATTTTTATTCAGCAGTAATTCAGCCTTTCTGACTTTTCTGTACCTGCAGCATGTTACATCTTGTTTCCTATGGTTCATTTCAGCATCTTTACTTATCTCAGAGTTAATTCTAGCGTCTTTAAACTAGGTGTATCATGAATGCATGAAAAGCTACAAATGCCATCACAGATTACATGCAATATGTATGTTCAGTATATTTCTTTCACATACAGCATATACATTCCTACAATTCAGCTATCAATCACAAATATGGCAATAAATACTGGACCAAGAGCCTCAAGAGGGTGCCATAAGCTTTTCTAGTCTCAAGCCGCTCAGCGAAGACTGATGTTTGCTCAGCGGTTTGAGCCTTTGCGCTCAGCGATAGAGGTTGTATCGCTTAGCGGTACTGACCACATCGCCCAGCGGTACTGACCACATCGCCCAGCGGATGCCACTTTCTCGAATTTTCTCCACCGCCTTACGCCAAAAATATCTTTTTTAACTTTCCACGTAGGCTTCATCTCGCTCAGCGGCGCCTGAGACTCCGCTCAGCGGCCCCTGTGCGAGACATGAAAATCGAATTCCTCTTTTCTTCCATTTTTCTCTCTTGCTTCCCATGGCACCTGCTTGAGTTTCACACACAATCCAAGCATAATAATCCTATCTAATCTAGGTCACAAGACCCTTCAGAATTGTCTTCCTAAGCCTAGCATCATTTCTAACATATATGTTCACATAATCAAGCATCATCAATCATACACCAAATCACATAAACATCATCCACCATCAGAGAGGTGAGGAACTAGAGTTACCCACTTCCTAAAGAGCTTGTTGGATGATGGAAAAGATGAACTTGAGGCTTGGTTGCTTGCTTGAAAGCTTCCTTGTCAAGAATGACTAAAACCTAGGTTATGGAAAATTAGGGTTATGGAACTTAATGTTCTTGCTTCCACTTGAAGAGAACCTCTTAACCTTGATGCTAGCTTGTCTTCTTGATAGTTTTAAGAGTGAATTTAGGTGATGAAAGCAATGGATGATGATTGAACTTGGTGGAGCTTTGGAACTTAGGTCTTGGAATTTTGGAAGAAGAAAATGAGAACTTGGAGTGTATGTATGTGTGTCTTCGGGTGTGTGTGTGGTTTCGTGGGGGAGAGGGCTGGCTGTGGTCTTTCTAGTGGCCCTTGGCCATTCTTAATTTTTATTTCCTTCCGGTATGTTTTCGGCCATGTTCGTTCATTAACTATTTATATCCGGACGTCCTAAAAATATTCCGGATATACCGTTGTGACCCATTAATTTTCCTTGTTAATATTTAAACCTTAGTTGGAATATTCTTGAATTTATTTTCATATGAATATATTTTACAGACTCCTTTGAGTCATGATTAAATTACAATAAAACCCTAATTTCGACCCGAACGTCACCGGACGTCACGAGATCGTCAAATTATTATTTTTAACTAATATTGCAGGGATAAAATTAATATTTGAATTATATTTTATTTCTATCTCACCTTTTCCTTCTTATTATATTTGTAATTATTTATTATGTGACATTTCAAATGAAGGGAAAAGTCAAGTTGTTACAAGTTTCATTCGAATACTTGGAGGGGCATTCGAATGAAATCCCTCGAAGTTCTTTCATTCGATTGGAATAGGTTTTCATTCGATTGAATTCCCTCGGCATTCTTTCATTCGAATACTAGGGGATTCATTCGATTGAAATCCCAAAAATTCGCCCTCATTCGACTGCAGTGGAATTCATTCGAAGGAAAGCTCGTTTTGGCTTTCATTCAACTGATTTCCTTGCGTATTCAAATGATTGCTGAAAAAATCGCCTCCCCGAGACTCCAGTTCTCAATTTCCACTGTTCCTAGGGTTCCAATTGGTACAGTTATGCGTTTCATTTCTCAATATTTCATAAAACCCTTTTTAACCAATATCCCCCCAAAATACTACTTAACAGATCTACAGTCAGATACATAAATAAACACATATACAGTTAATAATTAATCCACATAGACAATGGGCTTAGGATTACCCACTTCCTATGTATGTGCGGGTCAGAGGTCTACGATGAGGGAATTATCCTTGTCGCTTTGGTGGGCTTTCCTTAATTTTCCTAGGCTTGGTAGTGTATCCGCGATGTGCTGGCACGACACCGGCAGAGTAAATTTTCTTATTTTTCTTTCTGTACATTCCGAAGCTTTGGGGGGCCTATTTATAGGTAAGGAGTCCGCCCCCTGCTCCATTTTCTTTTCTTTTTCTTTTATTTTATTTTTGTAAAAATATATAATATTATATTATTATTTTAGAAGGATGTCTAACTGATCATTTTTCGCGCGCGTACGGATATCCTAAAAATATTCTGAACACGTCTCTGCGATCTACCGATTTCCCTTGCCCTAGTGGCATGTCAGATTAAGGTATTCGTGAACATCTCTCCTCTGGGAGTATGCTTTACGAATACCTTTAGGACCTAACGGGGTTTCTGATTTGGATAGAAATTGGCACGGACCTTGCGGCATCCCGCAAGACCACGAAACATTTATTTCGACTGACATCTGGAAGCAATTAATGTTCCAAATAATTTCCTCAGCCTCAATAACTGTCTCTAATGTGCCGTAATTATCCTGAAAAATTAGAATTTGAGTGAAATTCTCGTAAGGAAAGGATTGGGATGTTACATTCCACCCCTTTACAAAAATTTCGTCCTCAAAATTTCGTACCTTGGAATAGTTCTGGATAGGCTTCCTTCATGTCTGCCTCCAATTCCCAAGTCTGCTCCTCGACCTTTCCGTTTTCCCAGATGACGCATACCATTTGGATTTCCTTATTGCGCGTTTTCCGCGTCTTGCGATCCACGATCTTCTGAGGTATCAGCGGTAAGGCGAGGTCTTCCCTTAGTACGATTTTCTCTGGTTCCAGTACATGATCTGGAAAAGCGTAGTACTTCCTTAATTGAGATACATGAAAGACAGCGTGAACGTTGGCCAGATGTGGTGGGAGAGTTATTTGGTAAGCCACAGATCCGACCCGCTCTAGAATCTGAAAGGGTCCAATGAACCTGGGACTTAACTTCTTGATCTTCATAGCTCTTCTGATGCCCGTAGTAGGGGTGACCTTTAGAAAAACGTGGTCTCCTTCTTGAAACTCTAGGGGTCTCCTATGGACGTCGGCATAACTCTTCTGTCGGCTCTGAGCAGTGAGGATCCGTTGCCTAATGCATTGTATACATTTTTCCGCATCTTGAGTCTCTTCGGGTCCCAAGTACCTGTACTCATGGCCCTCGTCCCAGCAGAGGGGCGACGGGCATTTTCAGGCATAAAGGGCTTCAAAGGGGGTCATGCCAATGCTCGCATGGTGGCTGTTGTTGTAGGAAAACTCTATGAATGGCAGCATCTCATCCCAATACCCAGGTAAGTCAAGAGCACAAGCTCGCAGCATATCTTCTAACGTCTGAATCGTCCTCTCGGTCTGTCCATCCATCTGAGGGTGATAAGTTGTGCTCAAAGCCAATTGAGTCCCACATGTCTTCTGGAAGGCTGTCCAAAATCGGGACGTGAACCGCGGGTCCCTATCTGACACAATGGACGAGGGTATTCCATGTAGTCACACTACTTCTTTAATATAAAGCTGCACCAGCTTTTCCAAGGAGTAATTCATCTGTACTGGAATGAAATGGGCTGACTTGGTTAGTCTATCCACAACCACCCATATGGCATCTACTCCCCTCGCGGTACGCGGCAATCCCGACACGAAGTCCATCAAGATGCCGTCCCACTTCCATTCTGGCACCTCCAGGGGGTGTAGTAATCCGGGCGGCTTCCAGTGCTCCACTTTCACTTTCTGGCAAACTAAGCACTGCTGAACGAAGTCCTCCACGTCTTGCTTTAGGCCGGGCCACCAAAACATCTTCTTCAGATCGTGATACATCTTGGTGATCCCAGGGTGTATAGTAAACTTGCTCTTATGACCCTCGTGCAGAATGTCTTTCCGCAAGGTGCCTTCATCAGGTACACAGATCCGATCGTTAAAGCACAAGATTCCCTCACTGTCCGCCTTGGCCTCCTTGACTTTCCCCTCTCGCACGGCCTTAACAAACTTCTGCCAAAGGTCCTCTTGGCAATGTTCCTGGGCCTCTGCTATCCTCTGCTTGAAACTGCTAGTAATCTGCAACGGACCTAGTTTAATGCTACCCTCGCGCCTGACGATCCCTAAATTAAGATCACGAAATTCTCCCAGCAACTTCGACTCTTCTACCATCATCTGTGTCGTATATAGCACTTTTCTGCTCAGTGCGTCGACTACCACATTTGCCTTCCCAGGATGATAGTGGAGATCGAAATCATAGTCCTTCAAAAACTTTATCCATCTCCTTTGCCTCATATTCAACTCCTTCTGGTCGAAAAGGTATTGCAGGCTCTTATGGTCAGAAAATACCTCAAACCTGACCCCATAGAGATAGTGTCTCCAAATCTTAAGGGCAAATACTACCGCAGCTAGTTCCAGGTCGTGGGTCGGATAATTTACCTCGTGTGGCCTCAACTGCCTCGATGCGTACCACTTGACGATTCTGGATAAGTACACACCCCAATCCCATCCTTGATGCATCACAATACACCTCACACGGCGTGTGTGGGTCTGGCAGAATCAACACCGGGGCAGAGGTCAGTTTCTCGTTGAGCTTGCAGAAGCTTTCTTCACACTCTGGTGTCCACTCATATTCGACTTCCTTGCGGGTAAGCTTTGTGAGGGGTAGCGCTATCTGAGAAAATCCTTCGATGAACCTCCGATAATAGCCCGCAAAACCCAGGAAGCTCCTGACCTCCGTGACCGAGGTAGGCCTCTCCCAGTCCCTTACTGCAGCTACTTTACTCAGATCCACTGAGACTCCCTGTTCGGACACTACATGCCCTAAGAATTTCACCTCCCTCATCCAAAATTCACATTTGGAGAGCTTAGCATATAACTGTTTCTCCCTCAGGATATCCAAAACCAGCCTGAGATGCTTGACATGATCCTCCTCCGTCTTGGAGTACACCAGGATGTCGTCTATGAAGACTATCACGCACTCATCCAAGTGGGCTTTGAAGATCCGATGCATGTAGTCCATGAAAATCGCAGGGGAATTCGTCAACCCAAACAACATCACAGTGAACTCATAGTGACCATATCGGGTCTTGAAAGCCGTCTTAGGAATGTCTTCATCGGCCACCCTTATCTGATGGTAGCCCGAGCGTAGGTTGATCTTGGTGAATACTTTGGCACCCCTAAGCTGATCCATTAAATCATCTATTCTTGGCAACGGGTACTTATTCTTGATTGTCACCTTATTCAACTGTCGATAGTCTATGCACAACCGCATTGAACCGTCCTTCTTCTTCACGAACAGAACCGGGGCTCCCCACGGTGACGCGCTAGGTCGGATGAACCGTTTGTCTAGTAGCTCTTCCAACTGTTTCTTCAGCTCTTGCAATTCCACCGTAAACATACGATACGGCGCCATTGAAATTGGTCCAGCTCCGGGGACCAAGCTAATAGAAAATTCCACTTCCCTCTTCGGGGAAAACTCCGGAATCTCCTCTGGGAATACATCCGGGTACTCGCACACTACAGGAATGTGTGCTACTTCCTGGACCACCTCCACTCCCGACGAGGCCAAGAAAATAAAGTTCTGATTTTCCATCGGACAGCAGTAAAGAACTATTGATTCCTCTTGAGGAGGTGATGGGGCCGGTGCCCTAGGTGGAAAGATTACCATTCTCTTGGCACAATCCAAAATCACCTGGTTGTTATGCAACCAGTCCATTCCAAGAATGATATCTAAGCCTACCAAGGGTAAGCAGATAAGATCAGCTACGAACATCCGGCCTTGTAACTGGAGTGGACATTGGAGACATAGTTGACTCGTCTCGTGTAACACCCTAGCTAGCAAGCTTACGCTTAAGTCGCAAACCATGCTTCACTAGGTTGTTATCTACTTGGTTGGAATACTTATAGTCCTATATTAACTTTAGAAAATATCTCTTTACTCAAAATATGGACCAATTTAAAAATTTTTACTCCTTTATTAAAACATAAAGTATGAGCCGTGCGTGTGAATAGAGACAATGTATATATATAAACAAGCGGTAGAGTCTACGAGACTTAGGCATTTAATAGAACCCCAGATAATTACTTCACAACATACTCATAAATATTATTCATACATATTGGTCCGAAAACACTTGCACATATGCTTACAATTAAATTTTCCAAGTACTACAATCAAAAGCTAATGACAACCGAATCCATTTAGCTAATACAAACTGCCTACACGTCATGACGTGTATTTCTAAAATGTTGTCCTGCTACCTCCCGGGAGTCTCTTGTCTCTACAGCTCTTCAGTAGTCTTCTGCTGCATCCTCCTCTCCGGCGTACTTGTCATGCTCGCCTGGAATCATCAGTGAGTGGGGGATGAGAACGTCGCGTTCTCAGTGGGAAGTCTGGGCCACTATCTATTCTTTATTTACTCAATTATGATCCAGGCCATTCAGGAGATCTCTAGGTGTTAAGGTACACTAAATCCCTACTGGTTTTAATCCATGCTAGTCTTGAGTAGCTTTATCTAGTTTACTAAATGCCCAGGGAAGACCCTAATCTTTATACTAGTCATTAACCTCACATACTCGCATTCAAACTCCCTAAGTGGCTCACAGTACATGCATTGTTCTAGACTACTTTCAATGTACTAAGGCAGTCAGTGTCTCGACTTCTCGCCTAAATGTTCACGTCATCCCAAACATATAAACATTCACCTCATACCAAGCATGTATGTATAGACATTCACCTCATACCAAGCATGTATGTATATAATTCGTAGTGCATGCATAAAAGGGATTTCTAATGATTCTCCTACGCGTCGTTGGCAGCGTCCTTCTTGATACCTTGTGTCCATCATCCTCCTTTGTAGCCCGTGGGGCCGTCGCCCCCTGGCGGAGTAAAACCTACTTTTCTTTCACATCATTGTCGACCAGGCAGCGCTGATTTCCTGAGTGGTAGCTAACCACAACCGTACATAACTCAAGGTTATCGGAAATGAAGGAAACAACCATCCTCCTCGTAGAATGGCGAGGGGCCTACCCTAACAGTAAGGCCAGGAGTGGACTCGTATTTGTCCACACTTGGGGATATGATCGTTTCGTCCACACTTGGGGACCTGCTCTTTTTGTCCACACTTGGGGACAGAATTGCTTCTTTCTTTCTTTCCTTTCCTTTCTTTACTTTGTATGACTCATGACTTTCTTTAAGTGTTTTTGTTTTTTCTTTGGCTATGACGGTAGTCATACGCACAGGTGTAGGCCTGTTTTTGTCATAAACCAATCCAGCTGGCGGGACTGGTGAGGGGCTTGTCCTTAGGACGTGCCAGGAGATAGAATCTTCTCATGTCTAAATAAATTTGTAACTTCTGAGGTCTACCATACTCATTATAGTAGGGACCTCCCCAAATAGCATAATAGTATATTTTAGTCATATTTCATTTGGCTAGAACTATACTTACTCATGCAACAGCCCCGAATAATGATACAACACATTTTAATCACATTCCCTTTAGCTAAATAAATTGAGTATGCACGCAACAGCCCAAACAGTAACGTAACACATTTGAGTCATATTTCCTTTAGCTAAATAAATGGAGTATGCATGCAACATCCCAAAACAACAACTTAACATATTATGTTTTCATACACCCATTTCATTAGATGAACAAAATAGCACATGCAACTAGTCCAAACAGTATCTCAACATATTATATTTTCATATACCAACAGCCTAACAGTATTAGAACATAGTTATATCACACTTTTCACAACTAGAAAATTTATAATGCAAATACTAACAGCCCAACAGCATTAGGACATAGATATATCATATTTTTCATAACTAGAAAAATTCATAATGCACGTGCCAATAACCCAACAGCTTTTGAGCATAGCTATATCCCATTTTTCATAATTAGAAAGATTTCTAATGCACACACTAACAACCAAACAACATTAGACCTTCATTATATCACCTATCTCATAACCATAAAATTTTACAATGCACATACAACACTCAACAGCACTTAGAACATAGTTTTATCATAATTTTCATAACCAGGAAAATTTCTAATACTTCCCATAACCACCAAACCACATTATATTCCATGTTTCATGATATTCAAAATTTCTAATACACATGTCGCAACCTAACAGCACTTAGAGCATTATTTTTCCATGCCATTCATAACTAGTCAAAATTTAATTACACATTCATCAATATTAACAGCACATCACATTCTATATTTTATATCTCAGCTTAACTTAATGAACACAACAACATCTCTACTTATACAAACAGCACCTGACATATTATGTTTTTATTTAGGACAATTCTCAAAAATTCAATCAGCAACCAAGCAAGGATTTAACACATAACCACATACATTTCTATTCTCAAATTAGAGCACCATAAGAGGAGCTCGAGATTGATTTACCCACTAATTTCAACAACCAAAAATATATATAACATCTCTAAAATGTCATAACAGCAATCTACCATAATTCATAATAGCATTTTCTCATAATTCAATTTACTTAATTTACCATAATTCATTTTGAATACCATTTTCTCATACTTCAATTTAATTAATAACAGCAATCTACTATAATTCATTTTGAATAGCATTTTCTCATTAAATAGCATGACAGCACTTCATCACAATTCACTTTGGATAACATTTTATTACTTCTTCCACCATTAAAATTTTGCACAGCACATGCAGCACATTTTAACACATTCAACACCTTCTTAACCTTTTCTCTTAGTTTACAATTTTATGACGTCATGTGCCGACCACCCAAAAACTTAGAACGTAATTACATTGCATTATGCATACTTGGAAATTACTTTAATTCAAGTGCCCTTCACCGAACACACTAGATGGAATTTATAACACATGTTTGCAACCTTCAAAATTTTGTAAAACATATTTAACATTTATAAGCCTATAACAAGTTTCTGGTTTTGAAAATAATCCTCAAAAATACTTCTAAACAGCCACTCAGTACTAACTCTTACCATGTCGTCCTTAATTCAAGATCATAAAATTTTCTTATTACACGTTCATCAGCCACTAGCAGTTAGAACAGGGTTTTTCTCAAATCTTTGTAACCGAATGATCTACAACCGAACTCATAATTCATAACAGCATTATCACATACTTATTTTCACGTTTTTACTTCAGTATATGCCATAGATTAATCATAATTTATTGCTACCATATTCTTGCTCATAAACAAATTAAAGAACACATGCATCAATTAATCAACCTGGAACCCGTAACCTCTCCCTTGAGTTTCACCTTTAATTCTGTTAATAACACATGCAAGCTTGTTTTTATCATGCCTTTTATTCTATTCTTACATATAGTTTCGTAAAAATCATAATAACCAAACAATTCACATGCAGTCCAATTTAGACATTTCATAATATATTAGTAAGACTTGAGCTCATCAACAAGGATCTAGCTAAGGTTTACTCACAATTATTTAGCAAGCAATTTAGTTCTTGATTAAACATGCAATCTAATGACATGCAAGTTAGGTTCTAAACAAATAATCTTATGCTCATTATTTTCTATTTCTCATAACATATAAACTCATTCAAACTCATACTTGGTCACCCAAAATCATTTAGCAAGCAATTTAGTTTATGGATCAAACAACAATTCTATTAAAATTCAATCATCAATCAGGCAAGGATTTAACACACATGCAAGTATGCTTTAAGCACACAAATGAAGTCTAGGACCATTCAAGGATGGTCTAGACAGAATTTACCCACTTGGTTTAATTCGGTGGGCAGTCCGAAGGCAGTAGGAGGGGCTCTTGCACGCTTGAGGAGAGGTTTCCACATGGAATGCTTTAGGAATTTCAGACCTTGGTCTCTCGGGCTTCGGTTCTCCCTGATTTGGCTCCCGCAAGTTACCCTTCGAAGTCGAGAGGTGAGAGCACAAACCCGCGGCTAAGCTGCGGCTGTCTTGCTGCTTTCCTTGCAAGGAAATGATACGGAAATGGATGGTGGTGGCCAGGACAGCCCTTCGGTGGCAAGCCTTGGCCTCCAAGGATACATGCAAGAGGAGATAAAAAGTGGGAAAGCGAGTGGGGAAGCTTCGGTTCTTTCTAGCGTTTAGCTAAGCAAGAAGGGAAGCAAGGTAAGAGAAATGGAACTAGGGGTGGCTACGGTGCTAAGGGAATGAACGCTGGGAGAAGATGAATAAAAGGTTAAGTGGTGTGGTGTTTTCTCTTGTTTCCTAAGGAGACAAAACAAGAAGACAAAGCTGATTTTATATGGTTGTGAGTTTGGTTTTTCTTCAAGCAAGAAAACAAAGGAAATTAAGAGAAATGGAATTAGGAGAACAAGAATAGAAGTCGTGTAGAAGCAATTGCTTGCTACGGCCTTGCTTGGCATAATTGGTAAAGAAAGAATTGAAATGAAAGTGAATTAATGAGAGGAGTATATGATTCAGCTGCTGAATGTAAGAAAGCAAAGAAGACAGAGTATGGAAAGAAAAGAAAGAAAGAAAACCGTGGAGCTGTGTTCTGTTGCTAGCCTCTGTTTTTCTTACTCAAATACATGTATATAATGAATGAATGCTAAGTGGATGGTGGCTGATTGCTGTGCTTCATTTTTTTTCTGCATTTCCTTTATTTAAAAAGCTAATAAATTTTGAAGAATTTGAAGGCACATGGCCGTGCAGTATGTGTCACCATGCATGTGTTTGATTGCCTAATCTTTGACAAATGTTTGCCATAATCTGCATGCTTCCACTATTGTTGCCCTTGGAGACTTGGTAAATCTTAACTAGAAATGCTATGTAATTAATTGTTTATTTATTTATTTATTTTTCAGCATTATACGCATTATGCATACATGTAGAATTCCATACTTTACTATACATTTATGCTTTCTCATGATCATACTAATAACAATTATAACATTTTATTTCATGTTAGTTATGTTATATAGAACTTTATATCACTTATAACATAATTTATTATTCTATATAATATGCTATTGCAATAACAATCGAAGTATATTTTATACTATAATATTCTATACATATTATATTAATATTATTCATATTTTATGTCCATTATGTTCTACAATATTTTATAATAATTTATATTATACAATTTCATTTACAATAGTTGTTTGTTTAATACACATACAGATTATACAATAAGATAATTTATCTATTATATTTTTCATTTACTATTAATCATATTTTCCACTATTATGTCCAATTCTTATATGTGTGTTGTACAAATCATCCACCTATATTCGTATTATGTGCTGCTGATCTTTAATTTCTCATCGTACTAATTTCAGCATTGTCATTTTCGCCATAATTATGCATACATATATTATCTCGTTTACTTATTTAGTGACCTTCTTTTATACTATTTTGTATGCTTTATTTTGTAATTGCTTTATGTTTGTATTTTATAGTGCACCAAGTTTTACAATTATAGTTATAAGAATTTTATGAACATTAGAATACTAAGAAATAGCTACTCTGGATTATAATTCTACACTAGAATTTTAGTACATACAGTCTTTCTACTAGTTAATTATTTTACTTGCTTGTTTACAGTGAAGCTGTAATATTTATAGTTTTCTTACTGTGATATTTACTTACTTATTTTTACATGCTAATGTTCTAATTGATATTTGCCTTGATCATGTTTTCAATCATTCTAAGTTTTATAATTAGAAAATAAATGCTTAACATAATAATCATATATACTTGTTATCTAAGAATCATAAATTTAATATTATTATAGTATTAAGATACTCCTTGATAATAACTTTTGTATATTAATAATACAGCTATTCATATGATTTATATAACATTCATTAAATATTTTCATTACTGTGGTTATACACTCTTATCACTACGTATATAATACATAGTAGTAATTATTATTTTCACTTATTTTCTTCATATGTATTCTATATAGTACGAAATTATAGTATATATATCAGTACTATTTTAATTGCTTTGGTAGGATAATAATCTTATATACCTTATTATTGAGAATTATATATTGTTTCCATGACTTAACATAACACGTTTTGCTACTTTATTATTAAAATAAACATTCAATGATACATTTTACCCCTTATAACATGAATTAGATCTCCATAATAATTCTCTTAGTATTTAAGACATGAGGTATACATACTATATTTTGGTAACTTTCATAATCAACTTTATTAGTTAGTTTGTGGTCGTGATTTATTATTTTGTCAAAATTAACATTTATTTTATGAATTAATTTCATAAACATATTGGCATTAGGTGTTTATGTTATGTTAATGTTCTTAAGCATAGTGTTGTCTCCATTATAATTTATTATATTTAGTGTCTTTTATATGTATTCATTAAATTAACTTAACTCTTCAGTCTCACTAACTGGCTTGTAAATATTAATTACGTGAAATTCCTCTTAAGGAAAAAGTGGGATGTTACATCTCGACTGGGGGCGCGGTAGGGGTTGACACTCTCAGGGTATAAGGTAACGCTACGGGAGACAGATTTAGTTTACTAACACTGTCATACGAAATGAAAGAGTGCGAAGCTCCCGAATCATATAACACAATCAAAGGGCTACCTAGCATGGTGCACTTACCCAAAATCAAGCCCTCGACGTCCTCAGCTTCTTCTCCGGACATGGTAAAAACCCGTCTTTGCTGTTGAACTGGCGGCAGAAAGGTCAGACATTGTCGGGCCAGGTGGCCCCCTTGGCTGCATCTGAAACACACATTCTGCCCTACTCTGCATTCCCCGGAGTGGGGCCTCCCACACTTCGGGCATAGTGGCCTGAGATCCCTGCCTTGCTGGTCTCCTTGGGCCTCTTGGCCCGAACTTCTCGGAATGCCACCTTGCTGCGGTGGTCTAACTGCTGACTGGGGTTGCGGGGGCCTAACAAATTGCTGTGGGGGTCTGAGAAAACCGACTCCTCCTGGGGCTGGGGGTCTCGGCGCCCATTGTTGTGGTCACAGAAAAGCCTGTCCCCTACCCCTGTTGGGGAACGGTGCTTGATAAGACCCTCTCTGTCTCTGCACCTGTGAAGGGCCTCCCTGTTCCTCCATCCTTTTCTTGTTCCTTGCATTGCGGGCCCTGGTCAGATTCTTGGCCGATTCTTCTAAGGTCATGCACTTGCTAACCAAGAGGGCATAATCCTGGATATCCCAATGGTTGATAGCCATCTGAAGTTCTTCTCTCAGCCCCCGTTGAAATTTTCTGCATTTCCATCCTCAGTGGGGTGCAACTGATAGGTGGAAGAGTAGCGGCACATCCTCTCGAAGACCGATGTGTACTCCGCAACTGTCATATCTCCCTGCTGCAACGCTAAAAACTCAGTTTCCTTCAGATCCCTGAGCCCTTTGGGGAAATATTTGCTCAGAAGAGCTATGGTGAATCGCTCCCAGGTAATGGGATTCTCCTGCTGCTCTAAAAGAGGCCTCGTTGAGTTCCACCAGGCTCTGGCGGCACCTCTTAGTTTCCTTGTCGCGAAGCGAGCCTTTTCCGCTTCAGTGCAGGGAACATCCTCAAAAATCTGCTCCATTTCTGCTATCCAGTTATGGAAGAGATCTGGGTTCATCAGCCCCTCAAAGATCGGAGGATTAGCTTTTCCAAACTCTACAAACTTCCTAGCTTCCGCTTCTTTAGCTGTTGGGGCAGGATTCCGACGTGCGGTAGCAGCTGCTATCTGAGTAGTGGCCTCAGCTTGGGCTTGAGTAGCTCGAGCCATTTCCCTAAGGATTTCAGCAAACTCCAGCGTTTCCATCGTGCACAGTGCATAATCGCGTCTAGGAGGCATGGCTGTTCCACGGTACCTGCGCATATCCCGAGTTGATCAGGCTTAAGAAAAGCAAGCACACATATCTCAACGCATACAACCTAGCAAGATATATACACCGTAATTCATGCTCGGAAGCATAGTGCAGCCCAGTCCCTAGGCTCACGTAGGACCAAACTGCTCTGATACCAAATGCAACACCCTAGCTAACTGCCCATGCTCGAGCCATGTGCAATGCTTGCTAGGTTGTTGATCCATTGGTGGGGTATCTATAGCCCTTTATTTTTTCGAAAATACGGTTTACAGCAAAATACGAACCATATTTTTTTTTTAATTTAGTTGATCATTGTATACGTATACAAATTATGAGTCGTGCGTGAATATGAGCATATATTACAAACGGTAGAGCATAAGCTTATCGGACAAGGTATCCACGTCCAGACAGTTTATAATAAACAGGTACATGGTCCATTACACATAGTTGCATCAGTAATAATATAATAGAGTAGTCTACACACCACTATCATACATATGCAGGTACAAAATAAGTATCCCAAAATAAAGCAAGCTATCGAGTCCTAGCACGAGATTTTCTAGCTGGTCGGTCTTCAACTCTTCACGGCTCGGTGGGTGGCTCTCCTTGGTACTCCTCGTATCCCACGTAGTCCTTGTTCGCCCCTGGAAGCATAAGGGAGTGAGGGTGAGAACTTGCATCCTCAGTGGTTGGTCCTAGCATTAGGGTATATTGTTTCTTTCTCTCTTATGAACTAGGCCGCTCAGGTGTTTCTAGGTGAAACAAGCATACTAGCATCCTACTGATTATTATCTGGCCTAAAGTCCTGAACGGCTTTATCTAGGATTAGCTAGGTGACTGGGGAACTAATCTTTCTTACTAAGGTTGCGTGCTTATGAAACCTGCATTTCAATTATCATTAGGCTAATCGTCTCGGGTCATCCCCTCGACGTTACATATTACGCAAATCAATAACAAGATATAATAGCTCATATGCAAACATTTATTCCATCACGTAATATATATAGTTATAACATGCATGGTGTCGTTGGGGATCTCTTACGCGTACCGGCTGACCGAGTTAGTGTCCTACTTCTCCGCTTTGGCACGTACCGGCCGGCCGGGTTAGTGCATCTTTTCATAGGCATACCGGCTGGCCGGGTTAGCTCTTTATCTCCTCACGCGTACCAACTGGCTAGGCTAGCGCTTTTTCCTCTACTTCCGCCTTTTCTATCCATCCTCTACCTTCCTGGTGTCATTAACCTCTTCGAACCAATCCACCCTGGGGCGACTGATTCGTTAACCAATCCAAACTTGTAAGGATGCAAGGTAACACATCGACCAATCCAACTTTGTGAACTGGTGAGGGGTGTAACATCCCGATTTTTTTTAGAAAAATAATCATAAAACATAAATATCAAACTAATCTTCTAATCATGATTAGAAAATAAAGATGGGAAATTATTAGGTAAAATATCCTTAGGAAGTAAAACGTGTCGCTGTAGGAAGTTCAGTAAACAACCGAACAGTCGTTGTTCACTGGTGAAATTTTCTAACGCACAAAAGGTGTCCTTGAAAATAATCCCGGGCAAAAAATTCACAAACACCTTTAAATATTAATGCCCTTAGGTAGAGGGGAATTAGAGGATCGCGACGGTATAAACGGAATATTTTTTGGACGACCGTGCGCGACGCACCGACACTGCAAGCCATAAAACGCGAGCGAACCGGAACCGGGAAGGAGGTGAAATCTCGGCAACTGGAACTGAAGAGCTGCACGGTTTGGAGCTGGGATTTTATCCAAAGATAATCCCTTAAATGGTTCTTCCAAACTCACCATCACATTACTTGTCTTACACACTAAACCAAACCCCATCACTAGCCATACCTATGCCCATGCTTTCTACTATTCATCTAAATTATTCAATTAATTTCCCTCACCATCAGCTCCCCCCCAAAACTAAGACTTCTTCCCAATCTTTAGGAAAAATCTCATTTCTCACATCCTCCATAAAAACACACTAAGCCAACCCTCAAGAACACCACCAAGCCTTTAAGAGATCAAGCACTTTTCCATCTCCTTCCACCTTCCATAAACCGAACCACAGCCCTCAAGTTTCCTCATCTTGGTTCCATTCTCTTCCGTCCCAAAAGCCAAGAGGAACAACCTCATCACCCTCCATCATGCTCAAGGATCATCATCTTGGAGAAGGGAGAAGCTCAAGCTTTGGAAACAACAAGGCTTGTGGGGCTTCACTCCCAGCTTCCCTCACTACCACCAGGTTTTCCTACAAGTGGGTAACTTTAGTTTGCTCACCTCTTTGGTGGTTGTTTCTTGTTATGTGTTCATGTGTGTGTATGTTTTTATGTTTGTATATATGTTAGAACCTATGCTAGGATTTAGGGAGATGATTCTGAAGGGTCTTGTGACCTGGATTAGATAGGCTTTGATAGTTAGAACATGTGTGAAAACCTCAAGGAGTAACCATGAGTAAAGGGGAAGAGAAAGGAAAGAAAATAAGGGATTCGGTTGTCAGTTTTGCCCAGTGACCGTTGATGAGTGTTTCCGCGGAGAGAGGATGAGAACAGTCCAGTTGTTGAGCGGTGCCTGGGATGGTCCTGAGTGTTTCCACGGAGAGAGACTAAGAGCAGCCTAGAGAGTTGTTGAGCGGCACCTGGGATGGTGTTGAGTGTTTTCGCGGAGAGAGACTGCGAGCAGCCTAGAGTTGTTGAGCGGCACCTGGGATGGTGCTGAGTATTTCTGCGGAGATAGACTGAGAGCAGCCTAGAGAGTTGTGGAGCGGCACCTGGGATTTTGCAGAGGGTTTTCGCGCAGAGAGACTGAGAGCAATCTAGAGTTGATGAGCGGCACCTGCGATGGTGCTGAGGGGTTCCGCGGATAGTGTCTGAGAGGAAGAGTTGTTGAGCGGCACCTGGGACGGTGCTGAGTGGTTTCGCGGAGAGAGGTCTGAGACTCGAGGGGTTCATGGAAGCTGTTTTGAGGCACATAGTCTAATACTCAATGCTGTAATTGTAACTAGTAACTGAAATATGTGAAGTATGTGCATTCCATGCATTTTATGATAAGGAAAGTTGAAGAATTAGAAGTAACCATGAGATAAGTAAAGATTATGAAATGAGCAATAGGAAACAAGTCATGACATGCTGAAAAGAAATGAAATTCTGAAATGCTGCTGAAAATGCTGAAAATTCTGAGGCTGTGATCACGAGAGCCAAATAACGATCCCACTTCAGGAGGTCAGAGGGACATCCTGAAGGTGGAAGCCCGCCACAGGTGGTGTTGATATGGCATCCCTGCAAGGTGTGCGGTTATCACGCCTAGCACGGTCGAAAGACGGCAATGCTCGGTGGGGGTACAATATCGGCCCACTACCGAGGGGTCAAAGAGGACACGCAACAGGTGGAAGCCCACCGCAGGAAGGTCGAAAGAGGGCCTACACTGGGGGTGCGAGGTTATTCCGTCATAGCAGGGTCGAAAGAGGGCAATGCTATGGTGGGAATAACATATATTCCAAAAGCATGTTCATTCTGCTGTGCATGATTATATGTAACTGTTATTCGGTAATTACCGTCAAAGAAAACGCTCGAGACGGCTATGTATGCAAGCGTAATATTAATAAGCACGAGAACGTAGTAAGCAAGAGTAGTTCCCCTATCACCTAGTAATGTAGATAAAGTCATTCAGAACTTAGGCCAGATAATAATCAGTAGGATGTTTAGTATGTATGCACACTTAGAAATCTCTGAGCGGCCTGAAGTCCGACCTAATATGACCCGAGATTCAAGAACTAGAGTTACTTCCACTGAGAACCTACCGTTCTCACTCCCACTGCCTTATGACTTCAGGGACCTATGATGACTCGTATTACGAGGACGCTGATGAGCCGACCGAGGAGCCATGAGCGGCTATGACAGGATATGGACCGGAGATGGCTAGATGCCGGAGTTTTGATCAAGGGCATGCTGAGTAGTGTTCCAGTAGCCCTTGCATTTTGATATTATGTATTTTGGATTATGTATATGTTAATTGTACTTTACTTATTGTAACTATAACTATGTGACTTTGTATGATGGACAAAATGAATGTATATTCCATGCTTACTATTATTCGCCTGTTATCCGCTAAGCCCAAAGGCTTTACCGCTTGTTATACTTGTTCTTTCCGACGCATGGCTCTATTTTAATAATTAATCAATGCAAATGAAAAGTTTAAAAATAGGTCCATATTTTCTTAAACAACTATTTTCAAAAGATAACAATGGACTAAGGTATTCCCACCAGGTGGTAAACAACATAGGGAGCTTTGCATACGACTTAAGCGTATGCAGTTAGCTAGGGTGTTTCAAGGCTTGTCTGTAAGACTTTGCCAAGAGAGGGCTTCTTAACATATAACTATATACGTGTTCCCTAAGTTCCATTATTATCTTTATGCATTAGGTAATTGACCTCTAATTCTCTAGGGTTGCCCTAACACCTATACACAACCTATTCCTCATGATGCAAGCTGTACTACCCAATAATAGACTATTATGTGCCCATTGGACCCCTTGGAATACTTAGAGGGGCATTTGAATGAAATCCCTCGAAGTTCTTTCATTCGATTGGAATAGGTTTTCATTCGACTGAATTCCCTCGGCATTCTTTCATTCGAATACTGGGGGATTCATTCGATTGAAATCCCAAAAATTCACCCTTATTCGACTGTAGTGGAATTCATTCGAAGGAAAGCTCGTTTTGCCTTTCATTCAACTGATTTCCTTGCATATTCGAATGATTACTGAAAAAATCGCCTCCCCGAGACTCTAGTTCTCAATTTCCACTGTTACTAGGGTTCCAATTGGTACAGTTATGCGTTTCATTTCTCAATATTTCACAAAACCCTTTTTAACCAATATCCCCCCAAAATACTACTTAACAGATCTACAGTCAGATACATAAATAAACACATATACAGTTAATAATTAATCCACATAGACAGTAGGCTTAGGATTACCCACTTCCTATGTGCGTGCGGGTCAGAAGTCTGCGATGAGGGAATTATCCTTGTCGCTTTGGTGGGCTTTCCTTAATTTTCCTAGGCTTGGTAGTGTATCCGCGATGTGCTGGCACGACACCGGCAGAGTAACTTTTCTTATTTTTCTTTTTGTACATTCCGAAGCTTTGGGGGGCCTATTTATAGGTAAGGAGTCCGCCGCCCTGCTCCATTTTCTTTTCTTTTTCTTTTATTTTATTTTTGTAAAAATATGTAATATTATATTATTATTTTAGAAGGATGTCTAACTGATCATTTTTCGCGCGTACGGATATCCTAAAAATATTCCGAACAGGTCTCCGCGATCTACCAATTTCCCTTGCCCTAGTGGCATGTCAGATTAAGGTATTCGGGAACATCTCTCCTCTGGGAGTATGCTTTACGAATACCTTTAAGACTTGACAGGGTTTCCGATTTGGATAGAAATTGGCACGAACCTTGCGGCATCCCGCAAGACCACGAAACATTTATTTCGACTGACATCTGGAAGCAATTAATGTTCCAAATAATTTTCTCAGCCTCAATAATTGTCTCTAACATGCCGTAATTATCCTGAAAAATTAGAATTCGAGTGAAATTCTCGTAAGGAAAGGGTCGGGATGTTACACCCCTAGCCCTGACTAAGCCAACCTCTCCAGCAGACGATGAGGCACCCCCGTACGAGAAGGACGTAGAGGCAAACCCGGTGTCCGTGAGACTGCGACCGCCGAAGCCGAAGAAGAAGAAACCTCGAATGCACGTGACGCAGGTATATGGCCGTCGTCTGGCGCCCCGCACACACGATAGCGAGGCCGGACCGTCCACGGGACCCGCCCGATGTCCCGAAGCCCTTGTCGGACGGGGAGGAGGAGCCTATGGAGACAGTTCCCCTGGAGGAGGACGACGACGAGGAGTGACCAGCCTGCCCACCCCCCTTTATTTCGGGCCAGCTTGCTTTGCCTGTAGTTGTAGTATATATGTATTTTGCTGACTGTGGTTACTGTATATAGATGTAGATGAAGTAGTAGGAGTATGTACTTATGTATGGATTATGACGATGTGTATGACTTTGTATATAGTACTGTGGACTATTTATATATCATTTTTATGGACCCTATCCAGCCTTATATTTGATTGCCTGATCTTGGTTCTGTTTGATTAATGCTGCTCGCGTTTAACTATTATTCGCATTATTCGTCTGTATGGGACATATGGTATAGTTCCCGCAACTGGCTCTACTTTACTGTTACACGGTACTTGCAAAGAAGAAGAAAAAAAATGGGTCCTTAATTTAAGACAACTAAACTATTTTCTCAAAGAAACTAGGGACTACCTGTATTCCCACACAGCAGATAACAACCTAGCGGACACGGATTATGACTTACGCATAAGCTGCTAACCTAGGGTGTTACACATGACACTTAGAGGTCTTACCTGAGTGGCCTGGATTATGGCCGAGTAATGAACCATAGCGACCACGTCGGGTTCCCACTAAGAACGTAAGTGTTCTTACCCCCACTCGTGTATGAATCCAGATTGCAGTGATGGCCTCCCCACCTGCAAAGGATGTGTGGTTGTTTACCTGCACCTGTCAGCAGAATTTTCGCACGGACATCCTCCTTGAGACGTGTACCTTTGCACCTGCCCACATGCCTGACGAGCCTGAGAGACCCCCCAGGCGGAGACTCAGAGGCCCAGGGTCCTCTCCGATGCTCCCGATCTGGATAGATGAGCACCCAGGGAGCAGCATTCGAGATCCTATCCACCTCAATGGTGAGGAGAAGGTGTCTCCATCCTAGCCGGAGCTGGAGATTGAGCCAGTCCAAGACCCCGGTACGTTCATTCCCCCAGTCCGAGGACAAGCCCGCCGAACGACCGCCAGGAAGAGAGTACTCCCAATGCTACCACGCCGCTTCGTTCTGTGAGATTTCACCGCGATGACGGATCTGCCTAGCGAGGAGGAGGAGGAGGCGGCAAGAGAAGAGGACCCCATGGAGCACGAGGAGGACTCCGAGTAGATGACAGGACCCCAGGACCCCCAGGACCTCGATAGCAGATGTAGGTGTAGAGATGTACCATGCACGAAGTGAGTAGTGCCACTCGTGTACGTAGGTTTTTCTTTAGTTGTTATATATGTATCTTGTGTGGAACTTATATGTATATTAGAGTGATATGACCAGACTTATGTATTAATAATAAATCGGTGTGTTATGTATATTCGGGCCCCTATGTGTACATTCTGCCAACAGATCTCCCTACTACAGGTACATACTCGCACTTCCTTTATCTTTTGATTATACCGTTACACGATGTATTATCTGCATGGCTCTTTACTGTTTAGATGTCCGTACTTGCAAAAGAAATTTCAAAAAAGCCTGTATTTTTCGTAACCCTAATTTGAGTAAGTAAACATAGAACAGTAATAGCTCACAGCACCAGAGGTCAACCACCTAGCCGGGAAAGCCTGTGACTAAAGCATAAGCCAACTAACTAGGGTATTGCAGAATGCATGCCTTCAACTTGTGGACCAAGTTCCATGACACAATTAACCAATTTGGGCTCATCTTGATCCAAGCTAAGTCCAATCTTCAAAATTGCAACTAAGACTTGTTTTAAAGCCTCATTGGTTTTTCTTGCTCTAGCAAGAGTCATAGGTCGTCCTAGTTCTCTTATTTGCCTCTTGGTCCTTGCCCTTGATCATGTTCTCATCACCAGGCCACTCAGGAAAACCTCTAAGTGTCATGCATACTAGCCTCCTACTGGTTATTATCTTTAACCTACGTCCTGAGCAGCTTTAGCTAAGTTACTAGGTGATTAGGCTGCTAATCTTGTTATTACCCAGGCTTCGTGCTCGTTAACTTTACGTTACTGCTAGAGACATAATAGTCGTCTTCGGACTTTCCCTTGACGATACATAATGCATAAACATATATAGATACATACATACCTGCATACATACATACATTCATTCAGTCATACATATAACTATATAGTGCATGAGGGAATCTGGGTATCTCTTACGCGCCCTGTGGCTGCGTCCTGCTTAGTCCTTTCACTTTTGTAACTGTGGCCTCGGTTACAACCTCCTTCTATTCCCTATCGTGTCGACCCGGCAGCGCTCTTACCCGGTAGCTAACCACGTAAGGCTCATAGGAGGAAGACATCAACACAATAGGTACCACCACCCCCTTACTAGGATGGCGAGGGATCGGCCCTTGGACTCGATCAGGTATGGACACGTTTCTCTGTACTCTTCTCTTTACTGGGGCCCCCTTTCTTTACTTTCTTTCTTCAGGACTAGTCCTGTTCTCTTTGCTCTCAGACCTTGGCCTGTTCTCTTTACTTCTCAGGCCTTGGCCTGTTCTCTTTATCTCGGGCCTTGGCCCGTTGCTATCATGATCAAGTCTCTTTACCTGCGTTGCTCGTGACCAATCCAGCTTGCCGAATTGGTGAGGGGCGTGTTTGTAAGACGTGCCAAGAGAATAGGGATCTTCCTAATTATATAACTACATACTCTGACTAAGGCCATCCGAATCCTTGGTGATAGGAGCCTTTACACTGCTTTATTCCCTAGGGTTCAATTATGTACCTTTAACTTTACGTGAATACCTCTAGTTCTCTATGGTCGTCCTAACTCATATGACGGTCATTTCCTCATGATTCATGCTTTCATGTACAATAATAGGCATACCCTCACTCATTGGATCCCTTAGAACCACTAAAGTCTCAAGTCCTTCAAGTTTCATTCGAATGGCTAGGGTTACATTTGAATGAATTCCTACTAACTCTTTCATTTGACGGACCTGGGGATTTAATCAATTAAAACCTTCAGAATCCTTTCATTCGAATGATTTTGGGATTCAATTGATTGAAATCCTAAGATTTTTCTTTCATTCGACTGCATAAGAATTCAATCGATTGAAGGCTCAAAAATTTTTTCATTCGACTAAAAACTTCTGTCATTCGAATGAAAGCTTATGAAATTTGCTCCCGAGACTCCAGTTCTCATTTTCTCCAGAGACGTTCAAAGTTTACTGTTCCAAGGGTTCCAATCAGTACAGTTATGCATTTCATTTGCTAAAATCTCCCAAAACCCTCTTTACCCTATAATCCCTCAAATTTCTACTTAACAATTGTATAGTCAAATATACACAAAAACATATATACAATCATAAATTAAACCACATAGACAGTGGGCTTAGGGTTACCCACATCCAATGGAGATTCGGACTCAGTAGCTTTGCTGCTGGCAATTTTCGGCTCGCGTTAACATGCTCCGGGAATTTTTCCGGGACTCAACAAAGTAACTGAGATGTGTCTGAACGGGACTGGTGTTTGTGAAAACGAAAGAAAGAGACATAAAGTCTCTAAAAGTGAAGTGGCTATTTATAGCCACGTTTTATGGCTTTTCCTTTTCTCTTTTTCCTTTTTCTTTTTCTTTATTTTTAATTGCTTTTATTATTATTATTATATGTTTTTTGGAGAAAATATCTCCTGATGGAGATAGGAATCCCCTCCTCGGCCAGTTCCGGTCCCATTTGATCGCGCTTTGTCCAAAATATCTTACACCCGGTTGTCCCAAAAATATTCCGGACATACCGTCACGATACACTAATTTTTCGTATCGTTTCGGGCGCTTTCACTCAGGGATCTCTAACTTTCTTACCGTATCAGGAAATTCCACGAGCATTTCCAGTATCCGGAAAATTTCTCGTTCAAGCTGAAACTCGACAGAAAGCTTCGCCGAACATCCGGGAGATAGGAAAGCCTAGTCCTAACTACCCATCAGAGGGGTTAGGGGCAAAATCCCACTTTCTCACTCACTCAGCCGGTCTTTAACTGCCCTTAAATTACCATTAGCCGTCTATTTTACGGATTCTCCGTACGAGGAAAAGTCGGGATGTTACACCACTCAAATGTCAAGGCATGTCCAAATATTCCACAAGAGGTAGCTCCTGATGCAAGACAAGGTGATGTAGCTTCTGATATTCAAGCAGTTGCTACTATAGTTGGTGGAGAAGCTGTTGCAGCTACAACTATAGGACAAGTTGTTGGTGGTGGACACGATATTGGCGATGGAGAAGTTGTTGCTGAAGTTGTTCAACCTGTTTTTGCTACTGAAGTTGTTCAACCTACTACTATTGCTATTAAAAAACAAAGAAGAAGGTTTGCAAAAATAAAGGAGATTTAGGGACATAAGCACTAGTGAAGTTGTGTAACACCCTAGCTTAGCAGCTTATGCTTAAGTCATAATCTGCGTCTGCTAAGTTGTTATCTGCTATGTGGGAATACTGGTAGTCCCTACTTTACTTTGAAAATAATTAAGTTAACTGAAAATAAGGACTCATTTTTTTTTCGAACATAATTTGCTTTTACGCGTCAAAGTAGAGCCATGCGTGTGAACTATCATAAGTCCCATATAGTTGTATAACAGATAAGTGCGAGCGTTGTCCGTCATACCAATACATACATAAACAGTAAAGTAAACAGTACCAAGGGGGTCCAACAGATAAAGTCATACATGGCAGAAATAATATATAATTGTCATAAATATTGTACTGATACACCAAAAGGGCCATACGTATCCTAAGCCCGTACATATCATTAAGTCTGCAAGTAACATACATCAAAATACACATACAACTATAGCTACTAGCAAAAAGGTGTTATTTCTGATGACAGGGTCTGGTCCGGACTCTGGCTCGTCCTCGTTGGGCTCCTCCTCTGGCTCGGGGTCCACCGTCCTAAATCTGCTGCGAAGGATCTTCCGCTTCTTCGGCGGTGCAGACATCAGGCTCTCCTGAAGCCACAAGTGAGTGGGGGTGAGAACGGTGGTTCTCAGTGGATAACTGTAGGGTC
>QANU01106419.1:41204-56379 GCA_003254905.1 Nissolia schottii
GGGAGATTATTTTCACGTACACCGTTTTGCGTGCCAAATTTCATCGGCAACCGATGGCGGTTCGGTTGTGCGCCAAATATTCTACTGCGACACGTCCAAATTTCTAGGGATATTTTAGCTAAAATTTTCCATCTTAATTCCCTAATCATGCTTAGAAAATTAATTAATTATTTATATTTTATGAATATTTCTCTAACGGAAAAATCGGGATGTTACATCCACACCATGGGTTCGCTGACGTACAACTTCTGGAACACTTCTATGAAGGTCTAAGCCTCATGGATTGGAAATGGATTGACTCCGCTGCTGGCGGTATTATAAAGAACAGGAAAACACCAGAAGAAGCCAGATAGTTGATCAGTGAGATGGCTGATCATTCTAGATACGAGATGCGAGCTAACCGAAATACCAGAGGAGCATATGAAGTTTCTGTTGACCGCTCCAACAATGAGTACGTGTCTCTTACTGAAAGGATTGACAAACTAGCAGACATGGTCAGTGTTCTGGCCATGGGACACCAAACTCAAGCGGTATGCTCCCTCCGTCCCGATGGCATCTCCCACTCTCCCGAGCAGTGTCCACTACTCAGGGATGAGCTCTCCACAGTTGCGGCAATGTTCCCGGGTAAGCCAGATCAATCCAACCAGCAAAGGTATGACCCTATAGCAATACCTATAACCCAGGCTGGAGGGACAACCCGGCATTCAAATGGAGTAACAATACCAATACTCTTAATCCGCAACCGCAACCCAAACCATTCCCACCACCACAACAACAAAGAAGATATGTGCCTCCTCCGCAAAGGTCACAACAGCAGTTCGAACCCGCGCCACAACAACAATTCCATCCTTCTCCACAACTTCCACCAGTTGCCCCTGCACCTGAAAATTCCATGTTACAAGATATGATGAAAATGATGCAGGATATGCAGGCATCCCAGAAAAAGTACGAGGCTGCCTTGTCGGTAATCCAAAATGAAAATCCATTCAAACAAGCAGTCACAACTGAGCAGCTCATCCCATCTTCCCTCTCAGACTATTCCAAACCCCCGAGCAAATGTAAGTGCTATCACTTTTAGATCTGGTACTATTTTGCAGGCACCACAGGTTGAAGATGCTGAAGACTCTAGCGCTCATATTGAAGAAAAAGACTCCGGGAAAGAAGCCAGAGAAGAAGACTTGGACGGTGATACTGGAGCCGAAGGCTTGAAGCAGACCAAAGAAAAGTGTCCGGAACCATTGCAGACAGGAGAAGCACCAGTCCCACTTCCTTTTCCTCCCAAAGGACCCAAACCTAAGTCCGCTGCTGCACTTCAGATGGAGAAAGAATTTTTGGAGACATTCTGGAAGGTAGAAGTAAACATCCCCTTGCTCGAGGTAATCAGACAAATTCCAAAATATGCAAAGTTCTTGAAGGACTTGTGTACAAACAAGGGAAGGCTGAAAGACACCGCACAAGTCAGTATGGGAGCTAATGTATCATCTATCATCAAATCCAGTCCATTACCTCCTAAATGCACAGACCCAGGTACGTTTTTAGTTCCATGTGTTATAGGACAAAGATTATTTACAAAGGCTTTGGCAGATTTAGGAGCAGCAATAAATGTTATGCCAAAATCCATTTATAAATCTTTGCACACGGGAACTCTTAAGCCTACCGGATTAATCATCCAACTTGCTAATCGCAGTACCGCCAGACCAGAAGGTATTTTGGAAGATGTGTTAGTTAAGGTAAACGATTTAATATTTCCCGCAGATTTCTATGAGTTGGAAATGGAAAATGACATCAATGTCAACCAGCCTACATTAATCTTAGGCCGCCCCTTTTTGAAAACTGCACGGGCCAAGATTGATGTACATGCGAGTACATTATCCATGGAATGCGGGGATATGCATGTGCAATTTGGTTTACCTGAAGCAATGCATTACCCATTGGAGGAACATTCAGTTTTTCAAATTGATGTTATTGACTCTTTAATTTTGGATACTTATGATATATGGGCTGATAAAAGGCTAGAACTAACATCAGAATTTGAATGCCCTAACTGTGATCGAGTTAGTAACTTGTGTTTTGTCTGTAAGGAAATAGATGAGTCTTTCCAAGAAGGTTTGGATGATAATTTTGCAAATTCTAAATTTGATGTACTTAACTCATCTCCTGTTTTAGAAGTAAGTGAAGTTGCAGGTACAGACAGCAAAATAGCCGGTCCAGAGTTGAAGGCTCTTCTTTCTCATCTTAAGTACATTTTCCTAGGAAAAGATGCCACGTTACCAGTGATTATAGCAAATGATCTCTCCTCCCATGAGGAAGAAAGGTTGGTCAGTGTACTCAAAAAGCACAAGAAAGCCATTGGGTGGACCATCGATGACATCACTAGAATCAGCCCTTCTACATGCACACATAGGATACTCCTAGAAGAAGGAGCAAAGCTAGTTAGACAACCGCAAAAAAGACGGCTTAATCCACTCATTCAAGATGTTGTGAAAAAGGAAGTAATGAAGCTTTTAAAAGCTGGCATTATATATCCTATTTCAGACAGTGAGTGGGTGAGCCCGGTTCAAGTGGTCCCGAAGAAGTCTGGAATTATAGTGGTCAAGAATGAAAACAATGAGTTGATCCCCACTCGAGTGCAAAATAACTGGTGGGTTTGCATTGATTATCGTCGCCTCAACAACGCCACCCGAAAGGATCATTATCCCCTGCCCTTCATCGACCAAATGCTTGAATGACTGGCAGGTAAATCTCATTATTGTTTTCTTGATGATATACAGGTTATTTCCATATTCATATTGCCCCCGAGGATCAAGAAAAGACCACCTTCACATGCCCCTTTGGTACATTTGCCTACCAAAGGATGCCATTTGGACTCTGCAATGCACCTGCTACTTTTCAACGATGTATGATGAGTATTTTTTCTGATTTTCTGGAAGATTGTATGGAAGTTTTTATGGATGATTTTATTGTCTTTGGAACTTCTTTCGATTCTTGTCTAGAAAGCCTTGCTAGAGTGCTTCAACGATGCATAGAAACTAACCTTGTCCTGAATTATGAAAAATGTCACTTTATGGTACAACAAGGTATAGTTTTAGGGCACGTAGTCTCTAGTAAAGGAATTGCCGTCGACCCTGCCAAAATAGATGTTATTTCTTCTTTGCCTTACCCCGCATGTGTGCGGGAGATTCGTTCCTTCCTTGGCCATGCAGGTTTTTACAGAAGATTCATTAAGGATTTTAGCAAGATCGCGCATCCACTTACCTCCCTGTTGCACAAAGATACAGATTTTGTTTTTGATGATACGTGCAAGGAGGCATTTGATACCTTAAAGCATGCTTTGACGACAACTCCTATCATCTAACCACCAAATTGGGAGTTGCCATTTGAAATAATGTGCGATGCATCTGACCATGCTATAGGTATTGTGCTTTCCCAAAGGGATGGTAAGTTTTCGCATGTAATAGCTTATGCCTCAAGGACTTTGGATGCCGCGCAATCTAATTACACCACTACGGAAAAAGAACTTTTAGCTATTGTGTTTGCTCTTGATAAATTCCGATCTTATTTGCTTGGTTCTAAAGTAGTGGTGTACACAGATCACGCCGCTCTAAAGTACCTTCTGAAAAAACCTGAAGCCAAGCCCAGGCTCATTAGATGGATGCTATTACTCCAAGAATTCGATTTAGAAATTAAAGATAAAAGTGGAGCAGAAAATCTAGTAGCAGACCATGTAAGTCGCCTAACGCACATCTCAGCCGATCCATTTCCACTACGGGATGACTTTCCCGATGAATCCTTATTAATGATATCTGAAAGACCCTGGTATGCGGATATCGTAAATCGAATTAGGTTTAAAATCTGCCATTAGGTTTAGAAATAAAAAATGATTCAAGTTTAGCTTAATTTGAAAAGGATTAGCACTTTTAAATTTCAAACCTAATTGCAAGATTTAGAAAACCTTTATTTCTTTTTCACCATATTATAAAAAATATTCTTAACACCTTAAATTAATTAACCTTCAAAATTAATAAACTACTAAAATAAGAAAACTCACAAAATGCTGGGTTGCCTTCCAGTCAGCGCTTAGTTTAACGTCTTTAGCTTGACGCATTCTTCTTTCTAGCTCCCCTCCTCATCATCGGACCTTCTTTCATGGCAAGAGTTCTTGGGGTTTAGCTCCGGATTGGCCGTAAATCTCTTCTTTTTCAACTCCGCTATATCAGTAGCCAATTGTCCCAGTTGTGTTTCCAAATTCCTAATAGAGGCTTCGTTATTCTTTTGATTAATCATTGATTGTTGCATAAATTGATTAAACGTTTCCTCTATTTTGGAATTTGAATACACGGGAGGCTGATTCTGATACGGGCGGGGTGGTTGGTACGGCTGTGGCGGAGCTCTGAATGATGGTCCGGCCGATAAGTGCCCAATTTACGTAATTCTTGCTAATCAAAATGGCACTTATCCATTTATGTTTTAACAAAATACTTAAATAAATCTTTATGTTTTGTAGGTTTTATTATATATTTTGGAAGAAAGGATACAAACCAAGAATGAAGATTAAAACCCTAGAAGAATGGAGTAAGAGGAAAAGAGGACAAAGGAACCAAAATGGAAGAATCTAGGCAGAAGCGCTCAGCGGAGGTGGAAGAAACGCTCAGCGATTAAGGGTAAACCGCTCAGCGGTTAAGCTTGGCCGCTCAGCGGTTAAGTCGGCAGCCACCACCTTTGACTCCCCATTTATTGCGCCAGGCTGGAGCCGCCACGAATCTCGGCGCCGCCCCTGCAAGCCGCAACACCATTAATTCAAGCCGCGTAAGCCATCAATTTTGACCAAACCGCTCAGCGGTGGTGCTCAACCGCTGAGCGGTCCTCCCAAATTTTCCCTATAAATAGGGGGAGGCCGAGGCATTTAGGGCATCACTCATTCCCTCCTTCCTCCTTCATCATCCCACTCATATTTCATACTTTCCTAAGCTAGGGTTAGGTAGGAAATTAGGGTTTAGAAGCTTTCCTTAACGGAAGTGCTGCCGGATTGTAAAACGGTTGTGAACCGTGGTGGACGTGTGGAAGCATTTCACCTCCCTTCTCAACCAACCATTGCTCTAAACCCTGTAAGTTGTAAACTAACCATGATGATGGCTAGCTAACTTCTTTCTTGTTGGGATTTGATGTGTTGTATTGCTTTTATGTACCCGTTTCAATTCATGAGTATGATTCTATGATGTTCTTTGGATTTTATGATTGATCTTGCATCTAACGCTAACTTTTGTTTAGTGCTTTGATTCTTAACTTGAGGTTTATTTGTTTAAGTGAAAACTATTCTAAATAAACTACAAACCAAGTTAAGTTCAATCTTACTATACTTTAAGTTTGATTTAACGTTTAAATGTTGACGTAAGTTACCATCATTTAATCTGACCTAGATCAATTCATTTAGTTCTTAACCGCCATAACTGGAAACCAAGAACTAATCACTTTAGCACCTGTATTACGTCAAGTTACTTTGTTAAATTTGTGCAACGTGATTGTCATTCTAATAAAGGAACTTGTGATCTTAACATGCTCAAATGAGATGATTAAGTTAAGAACTGGTGGTGATAAAATCAAACGAACTCATAGATCATATTAATTGAATTATTGGTTACGTCAAAAGTAATATTACAATTCAAAATCCCAACATATTTCTCTACCTGCCTAAACTTAAGTTATTAATCGTTTTATATTTATTTTATCATTTTTTTATTATTAAATTTACTCAATCAAACCATGCACTTTTTACAAGCTTAACGTAGTATCAATCAAAGACTGTTGTTTTAATCACAATCTCTGTGGATACGATAATACCCGACTTTACTGCAATTGGATCCCTCGAGGATCTGAAAGCTTTAAAAAGGATATTTTAAATTAATGAGAGTACAAACTCATTGCGGAAAAAGCTTTCATCACTGGCCTCTTGCCTCCATGGCTGTTGGAAATTTTGATTTGGCCCCCTTTGGAAGTTGTTTTGATAGGGTGGCCTTGGCTGGTTTTCAAGGAAGTGAACCTCTTCTTCCCTGAAATGACAGTTAACAGACGGGTGATCACCATTACAAATTTCACATTGAAATACCTGTTGCCTTTTCGCATCACGAGCCTCCCTAATTTGCTTTGGCAACTCGCTTAAGGCCTTCTTCACCTCGTCCATTTGTTGTTGGAGTTGTTTGTGTTGGGCAAGGATGGCATCGTTGGTTCCAAGCTCAAGCACTCCTCCTTTCCTAGGTCCTCTGTGGTGCTGGCCTTGTTGGTTTGTCAAGGCCATGGAATCAATAATGGAGATTGCTTCCTCAGGAGTTTTGGACATTATCTATCCACTGGCTGCAGCATCAAGCATGAGTTTGTGCTGTTGTTGGAGTCCGTTGCGGAAGATGTGGATTTGTGTTCTTGCATCGAACCCATGGTTAGGACATTTTCTGAAACACCCTAGCTAACTGTTTACCCGTACGTAGTAAACAAAGCTCACTAGGTTGTTGTCTACTTGGTCGGAATACCTTACTCCATAGTTATCTTTCGATAATAGTAGTTTAAGAAAATAAGGACCGATTTTAAACTTTACATTTATATTGTATAATTATAAAAATAGAGCCATGCGTCAGAAAGAACAATATAATAAAACGTGTAACTGTAAGATAGTAAAACATTCAATACATATCCAGGTGGTCCATCAGACAAAGTCACATCATTGTATATACAGTAAGTAAAATATATATCTCATATACATAAACTGAAGTAGTGAATACATAAGTCAGAATACATCACATCAAAATACAAGGACTACTGGAAGGCTACTCAGTATGTCCTTGGCAAAAATCTAAATAGCTATCTCTCTCTAAGCTCATCAAGTCATAGCCGCTCATGGCTCAACTGGCGGCTCATCTGCATCCTCAAAATAAGACTCATCTTCTGTACCTGAAGTCATAAAACAGTGGGAATGAGAATGGCAGGTTCTCAGTGGAAATAACTTTAGTTCCTGAGTCTCGTATCAGATTATGTCGGACTTCAGGCCGTTCAGAGATCTCTAAGTGAACATACATACTAAATATCCTACTAATTATTATCTGGCCTATCTGAACGGCTTTATCTGCTTTCTTATGTGATATGGGAACTACTCTTGTTTACTACATTCTCGTGCTGATTAACATTTCGTGAACATACTTAACCGTCTCGAGCGTGCTCTTGACGGTACAGCAGAACAGCAGACTATACATTCAGAATAATCACAATGCATAACAGAATACATTTCGAATACAATCCGCATAACAGAATCATCAGAGTATGTAACATATCGTCATCTAACATAAACATAATAGAATCAACAGAATGTGTCTAGCAGAGTCATCAGCATAAATATGACAGAATCATCAGAATAAACATGGTTAACAGAGTGTGCATGTGCATAACAGAATATAACGGCATAACAAAATATAACAACATAACAGAATATAACAGTGATAGGTGTATTTTGTACCCTATTTTATTATTCTATAATTGAACATTGTATACTAAAAATGTGTAATTTTAATGCTTAATTAATATGTTTTGCACATTATCCTCTTTTGTGAGAAATTTAGAAAAATGTAATTTTAAGCACTACTTTATCTTAAAATTTAATGTGTAGATCTCTTTTGTTCTTTTTTAGTTTTTTTATTTTAATTGCAGAAAATAAATTGTCAAGAGGATCACTGAGGATTTGAAGGAGATTTGATAAGATATAAATTTCAAAGAAGAGATTTAAGAGAAGATTGAGACCAATAAATTCAAGATTAAATTCAAATTCAAAAAGATTTGGTCAAAGATTTGCTGAGGATTTTTAATGCTGACTTTGCCACGGACGTTTCGCTACGATGGAGATTGAATCTCGATTTGACCTCAACTACAAAGTTGTAGATCTATCTCTTAGCTTTAATTGGAGATTTGAATCACCTCAATCCGATATCTGTAGCCGAAGTTATCGCAATTTTACTGACTGCTGTGCAAAAGTGCGGGAATTACTTCCACTTTTAGCCAATCCTCTACAAATAAATATCCTCTCTCAACAACTTGGAGAACTAGAGACTCAGCCTCCACTTTTATTTTCTGCACTTTTCCTTTTATTTTATGGCACTTTAGGTTTATGTTAGTAGTGCTTAGTTCTTAGTTATTCAAAGATTGTTGGAATGCTCGCATTGACAACGCAAGCTCCCAACTATTTGCGAATTCCTTCCATTCTCTAATTCAGGTTTTGTTATTTTAATTCTCCATTAATTTTTAATCTCTTCTTATTCTTTATTTATTATGAGTTTTTATCCTCCACCCATGGAAGAGTAGTTTCTTAATATCTTGCATGCGGTAACTCTAGATTAGGATTAATTCGAGGTCTTGTGCTTAGTGTTTATTCATGATTTGTTCTGCCTGTGATTAATAATATAGCGATTGCATGTTATTGGTTAGGGTTAATTCTAGGTTGATAGATCTTGACGATTGTAGGATTTATTGATTTAGGATTTGGGAACCTTTTGGGAAACTAATTAGATTTAATTAGGTTGTGCAATTGGAACATAATTGATATAGGTTTTTAATGCTGAGATCTTAGTTTTAATTCCTATATTAATAAATGCTTAGGGGATTGACGATCGTAGTCTCCTAGGTGAATTGCGTATTAGTTAGAGATTTCAACTAATAAACAACATCCCCTTATGAATAATTAATTAGGAACCAATGACAATTAATCCTTGATCTAGAAACACCGTATGCAGGATATTGCTTTTTTGATCGTTGTTAACTTACTTTTATTTTGCTTTTTTTTTATATTATTATTCATCAATCCAAACCCCCCTTTTTAATTGCAATTTTAATTGGTTCTAATTACTTCCTTGAGAGACGACCTAGGTTAGCCCCCTTTACTATGTTTTTGGGGTTGATTTAGTTTTTTAAATTATTATTTGATTGTGCACTAAAATTAACGACGTTTTAGTGTGTGTCATTGATCCCCTAATCAATGGCTAGCAAGCTATAAGGGCATAATGAGGTTCATTTTGATGTTTTGGGTGAGGGAAGTTTGTTCTGTAGGTTTGTTGTGACCTCATGTTATTGTGAATGTCATTTAAGCCTACCTAGCTTAATTATTGACAAATTTTGTGTAATGACATAATTGAGACATATTGGACCCTGTTTCAATATTTGTGCTAAGATATCTTGTTGCATCACAAAAGGTATACGGGGCGTATGCAACACATTATATTCCCACAGAGCTTATGATTGCGGATCGCCTAACTAAGGGATTGACTACTAAAGTCTTTGTTGAGCATGTAACCCGTATGGGTATAGTGAGGTCTTTTGATATATTGGTTTAGTGGGAGTTTTATCCTATATGAAATTTTCTATTGGACCTCATGTAACATCCCGCTTTTTCACTGTACGGATAATTAGCGTAATAGATAGTTATAGGTTAATAAGAAAATTAAATTATTACCTCTAATTCATGAGAGTCACCCTTAACTCCTAAGAATCATAGTCANCAATTATGATCACGGATTACATGTAATATGCATGTTCAGTACATTTCTTTCACATACAGCATATACATTCATACAATTCAGCTATCAATCACAGGTACAGCATTAAATACTAGTCTATGAGCCTCAAGAGGGTGCCATAAGCTTTCTCTAGTCTCAAGCCGCTCAGCGAAAACTGATGTTCGCTCAGCGGTTCGAGCCTTTGCGCCCAGCGATAAAGGTTGTATAGCTCAGCGGTACTGACCTCATCGCTCAGCGGCTGCTACCTTCTCGAATTTTCTCCACCGCCTTACATCCAAAAATATCTTTTTCACTTTCCACGTAGGCCTCATCTTGCTCAGCGGTGCCTGAGACTCCGCTTAACGGCCCCTATGCGAGACATGAAAACCGAATTCCTCTTCTCTTCCATTTTCTTCCCTTGGCTTCCCATGGCACCTACTTGAGTTTCACACATAAACCAAGCACAATAATCCTATCTAATCCAGGTCACAAGACCCTTCAGAATTGTCTTCTTAAGCCTAGCATCAATTCTAGCATATTTCATCACATATTCCATAAATCACATAGATAGGAACATAAGCACACAACATACACAAACACTCATCCACCATCAAGAGGTGAGGAACTAGAGTTACCCACCCCCTCAAGAGCTTGTTAATGCTAGAGAAAAGATGAAATCAAGCCTTGCTTGCTTGTTTGAAGTCTTCTTGACCTAAAATGAAATCTTTGCATAATTAGGGCAAACCTAGGTGATGGAAGCTTGGATTTTCACCAAGGGATGAAAAACTCACCAACTACTCTTGATTGTCTTCCTTATGGACTTAGGAGTAAATTATGGTGATAAAGGCAAAGGATGATGATTGAACTTGGTGGAGTTTTGGGAGCTTTAGGTCTTAGGAGCTTAGGAAAAGAAAATGGAACTTTGATGCATGTATGTGTGTGTTTCAGGTTTTGGGGGGGATGGCCGTGGTCATAGTGGCCCTTGGTCATAATTATTTTCCAATTTTACTCTTAGTGTATTTTAAGGTCATATTCGCTCATTAGCTATTTATGTACAGAAGTCCTAAAAATATTCCGGACATACCGTTGTGACCTATTAATTTCCCTTGTTAATATTTAAATCTTTTATTGAAATATTCTTGAATTTATTATCACCTCAATGTATTTTACGGACTCCTATTGAGTCACAATTAAAGTCTAATAATACCTAATATCGACCCGAACGTCACCGGACGCCACGAGATCGCAGAATTATTATTTTTAACTAATATTCCAGAGATAAAATTAATATTTGAATTTTATTTCATTTTTATCTCACCTTTTCCTTCTTATTATATTTTTAATTCTTTCCTAGATAGAATTTTAACTGAAGGGAAAAAGTCGGGTTGTTACATTTTCTCAGCATGGATTTGTATCTCTCCTAGGCTTCACAGAGACTCTCTCTGGGTGCCTGCACAAATGTAGCAATTGCAGTCTTTAAATCCATAAATTTAGACTGAGAAAAGTACCTGGCACAAAACTTTTCCTCCAACTGATCCCAGTTTGATAAGATATGTTATGGTTGGTCAAGCAACCACTCCTTGGCTTTGCCGATCAATGTCAGGGGAAACATGCTTAAAAAGATTGATTCTTCATCGGCCTCGGACATTCCCGCGGTTCCACAGAGTTCATAGAACTTCGTTAAATGAGCATACGGATCCTCATGATCCAAACCTGCAAAAGGGTTAGCATATAATAATTGCACCAAACCAGGTTGCATCTGAGGTGATCTTTGTGTTCCAGAGGTTCTGCTCATTCGTATAATGTTTCTAGGGGTAAAATTTTCAAATCCCCTATTGTCACTGGCTCCTGTTGCGTTGCCAGCTTCGGTATCACCAGCTCCAGTGGTTTCAACCATGGTTTCTTCTTGGTTGGTTGAAGAAGTTGATGATGAAGTTGTCTCTTGCTCTCCTCTTTGTTTGGCTAAGTGCTTTTTCTTCTTTTTCCTGTTTCTCCTCGAAGTAGCTTCAATCTCAGGGTCAAACAACAATTGATCTTTTGAAGTCTTACCTCGCAATTGGTAAGAAATATTCACACTAGCCAAATAAGATTAGAACAATAAAGTTCACAACATAAAGAAAATAACAAAGTAAGAACTATACAATATTTTCCAGATATTCACAATTGTTTAACTAAACAAAACTTGAAGCGATGCATTTTTGATGCAACTCCCTGGCAACGACGCCAAATTTGATGAAAGCCAAATAGCACTTTCTCTAATCTTGACACAGCTTAGGTTTTGTCACAACTGTGCCAATCTCGTAGAAAGCCTATTGTTTGCACTTTTCGTTGCTCAAATTAAATTTATATATATATCCTACTTTACGGCTTTCAGATCCACAAGGGATCCAATTGCAGTATAGTCGGGTATAGTCGATCCACAGAGAGTTGCAAAATTACTATTCTTGAGTTCGTTTAATTAAACAATGGAATGAAGGATTTGATAATTGTTTCGATAGTTAAATAGATAAATAAACAACATAAAAAGTAAATAGGGAACAAATCAGAGATAGTTCCGGAGCTTGTTGGGAATTTTAATCACATCATAGTTTCATGCATCCAGTTACTTATTACATAGAATTATCAGTTAATTGCCCGCCACCAGTTCTTAACTTGTCATCACTTTTGCGCATGACAAGATCACAGGTTTCCTTTGTTAAACTGTCACTTTCGTACACAAGCTTAACAAAGTACGCCAGCATTAATCCGAATGTTAAAACGGCTAATCTTTATTCCAGTTATGGCAACAAGATGAGATGAAATGGTTTAGTTCTGACTCTAATGGTTGTAACTCTCATTCACAACGTTCAAGCCTAGAATCTAGTTAAGCATAATGTTGTTGATCTTAACTTGGTTATGATTTAATTAGTATAACTGTCGTTCATACAACTAAATCCCAAATCAAGAATCAAAACATTAAGCAAAGACTAGCATTAAGTGTGAAACCATTCAAGCAAATCATAAGAAAACAGATAGATTCATATGTAATAGTTACATGGATACAAGCAAACTACAACAATGACCAAAATCCCAACAAAAAGAGGATTAGGAATCCATCTTACAAGAGTATCTCGGAGGCAAGGTTTGGACGCTTACCATGACACGTACTCACGCTATCATGGCCCCGGCTTCGCCAAGCTTCCTTGATTCTCCCAGCTCCTTCACAAGCCTCCTCTTTGTTCCTAACCTAACCTAAACTAACTAAGCTTTTAAAGTACAAGAAAATGTGTAAAAGAATGGTGTCTAGGGGGAAGAAGAGATGGTTTGGAATGGATGCTCGGCCTCCCTATTTATAAGCAAAATATGGGGTCCATCGCTCAGCCATTTTGGTGCTTCCGCTGAGCGATTCTGTCCTTATCGCTGAGCGGCGATGCTTAATCGCTGAGCGGTTTATCTCTTTACGCGGAGTAATAAATGCTCCGGCAGCTTTTGCAGGACGGCACTGACGTGGCAGGGCGGCGCCAGGCTGGCTCCAGCTGGCGCAATAAATGCGCCGCGGGCAAGTTACTGTCGACGTACTTTCGCTGAGCAATCAAGGTTGTACCGCTGAACGGTTGTTCTGCGGACGCTGAGCAATAAACACTTATCTGCGGAGCGAGTCTGGTCTTATGCGCTGAGCGAAAATGTTATGCCGCTGAGCGGTCCTGCTTTGTTCTTCGTTTTTAGCTCTTTTCTAATTATGCCCTTTTTCTCCATTCTTCATGGGATTATTCTTTATTATTTATGCTTGCATCCATCTTCAAAATATATGTAAAACCTACAAAATATGGGGAATTCATTAGATAATTCGTTAAAACATAAGCAAATAAGTGCCTTTTTGAATGGTCAAAATTGCGTAAATTAGGCACTTAACACTCCCCCTGACTTAAAACCTTGTTTGTCCTCAAACAAGAGGTAGTAGAATCATTTTACAAGAGATTAATGCTTATGAACAACCGGTTAATGTAATGAATTGAAATATTTCGAACAATTTAAGCCTTGAGACCTGTGAGACACCATAGTATAACCTAAAACAAGTCAAATGCACCATTACTTGAGTGGCATAAACAAATCACTCTATCCAATGTCTTTTCCACCAAGGAAATTATCTTTATCGCACAATGGTCAGTGGACCAGTTTGGGGTGAGTGTTTTCGCTCAATATCACCATTGAATCACAACAATTAAATTTGTCACCTGTCTCACCATTCAATCCAATAGTATGGTCATGCAAGGATCACATAATTAAAGGGTTGTAATGAGGCCAGGCTACAAAGAAAATTGGTTTTTCTGGATATGCAAATTATTCGAATTAAGAGAGCTTTTAAAAACCAACTCCTTTGTTGTCACCTGTTCTTCTTAAACATTTCCTTCTTTTTCTTTTTCCTTTTTCAACTTTTTTTCTTTTGTCCCATTTTCTTTTTGTTTTTCTTCTTTTCTTTTGTTGTAATTTGGAACAAAGATTTTTCTTCTTTTTTCGTTTGCTTTTGTTCTTTTAATTTATCTTTTGTACATCCCCACTTACCCATCCTTGTCTCCCCCTGACTTAGATCTTTTGCACATAATCCAACTTTAAATGCTCTCTTAATTTAGAAATTAAGGGACAGCATTGTTTTACTTTTAAGGTTTGGGGATTATGAACAACACTTTCTCATGATAGGCTCAAATGGGGTGGCAAAGGATGTTCCTAATTTATGGTGGGCTTTATTTGGCCAAGTGGGGTTTAAATTCTAAAGAACCAAATGCCTGGATCATCTCCTATTATTCCCATACAATTTATCAAAATTAGAGACTCAAACAAATTCGATTGTGTAAAAACAATGGTGATTCTCTCTATCTCACTAAGTGTATGGCTCACTCTTCTCACATGGCTAGGGTTTTATTTCCTTGATTTCAAAACATCTTCAAGGTTATACTTACGCAAACAAGTAGATAAATGTATATGAACATGTTCATGGTATCTCTGTGTGCACTCACAAAGGTCTATTTATAGATACTGAAACAATTCACTTCATATGTAGTATGTGTTCATGCATCAACTAAGTGAAATAAACTACTACTTTGTTTTTAAACAAACAAGTCTTAAGTACATACTAAACTAAGAAACTAACTAAGGAAATTAATTTAAGGTGCTAGAGAGATTAGAAATGCTCCCTGTTTATGGTGAATTTCATGAAGTAGCCTTCTTGATGTATCTTCTTGGCGGTTGTTCGGACTACTTCATCTTGCTTCAATGCTTTGAGGAGATAGAGGCTCATCCTCCTTGAGGAATCATGCTCTTCGTCCTCTAAAAGTGTCTCTCTCTTGTTGTTTGTAGGAACTTCATTTGGTTGTTTTTCGGCCTGCAAAAACAATCAAAGAAAACTTCTTTTCTTCCAAGTAGCATTAGAGAGATCATGTTTTATTTTGAATCCAGGTGTAGACAGAATTCCCTACAACTTGCGGACAGAAGTCCCCGCTTAAGTTGTAACATCCCAGATTTTCCCCTTATGGAAATTTCGCTTAAATCCTAATTTCGCTTAATTAGAAGCACATTAGAGGTGATTATTTGGACTGGGAAAATTATTTAGAAAATTAAATTGCTTTCAAATATCAGTCAAATAATTGCTTCTCGATCTCGCGAAGTGCCGCAAG
>QANU01106419.1:64879-93299 GCA_003254905.1 Nissolia schottii
GTCACCCCTTGGTGACTTATGTTTGCTTGTATGTGTTTATATGCTTTTATGCCTTATGATAAACTATGATAGAAATGCTATGCTACAACTTAGGAGATCATTCTGAAGGGTCCTGTGACCTGGACTAGATAGGATTTGTATGTGTGGAATATGTGTGAAAAACTCAAGAGGAGTCCATGAGAAAAGAGGAAGAAGAAAGCAAGAAAAACCCAGTATTCGGTTTCAGGTTCGCCAGGGACTGTGTAGTGGGTCCGCGGAGGATCCCTGGTGTGTGAGTGTGAGAAAATGAGAAAAATGAGCAAAGGAGTATGCGCCGTGTAGTCCGCAGAGAGTGGTTGAAAGGAGTGTGTAGAGAGTGGTCGAGCGGCACCAGGAACGGTGCTGAGAGGGTTCCGCGGAGGATCCCTGGGGTGTGAATGCGAGAAAATGAGAGAAAATAAGTAGAGGCGTAAGTGCGGAGTGGTTCCGCGGATGGTGATGGAGAGGAGTCTAGAAAGTTGATGAGCGGGTACCTGGGAAGGTGCTGAATGGGTTCCGCGGAGGAACCCTGGAGTGATGAGAGGGATTACGTGAAGGATGTCGAGTGGGCACCAGGAGTGGTGCTGAACTGGTTCCGCGGAGGAACTCTGGAGTGACGAGAAGGTTACGTAGAGTGTTGAGTGGGTACCATGATTGGTGCTGAGTGGGTTCCGCGGAGGATCCCTGGAGTGCTGAGAAGGTTACGTGAAGAGTGTTGAGTGAGCACCAGTAGTGGTGTTGTGCAGGGTTCCGCAGAGGGTCCCTGGAGCGCGAGTGCTGTGTGTGCTCCGCGGAGGGACCCCGAAGTTGAGGAATGATTACAAGTATGCGTATGATAAATGAGTAAGTTATGTTTATGATAATATATGATGACGCATGATGATGTATGATGAACATATTATGAGGATGACGAATGATTACAAGTATGTGTATGATAACTGAGTAAGTTATGTTTATGATGATATATGATGATGCATGATGATGTATGATGAAGATATTATGAGGATGATGAACGATTACAAGTATGAGCATGATAAATGAGTAAGCTATGTTTATGATGATATATGATGATATATGATGTTGTATGATGAGGTATGATGAACATGTTATGAGGATGATGTATGATGAGCATGTCATGAGGTATGCTTAGGACATTGCATGTAGAATATGCATGTTAGAAATGGTTATGCTATAATGCATCATGAGGGCTAGAGGAGACGCTAACCCGGGTGAGCCAGTACGCGTAAGAAAGAAATGAGGAGATGCTAACCCGGGTGAGCCGGTACGCGTAAGAGAGAAATGAGGAGACACAAACCCGGGTGAGCCGGTACGCATAAGAAAAGAACGAGGAGACGCTAACCCGGGTGAGCCGATATGCGTAAGAAAAGAATGAGGAGATGCTAACCCGGGTGAGCCGGTACGCGTAAGAAAAGAAGAGGAGGACGCTAACCCGGGTGAGCCGGTATGCGTAAGAGAATCCCCATGTTCCCCAAGTATGAGCATATGATGTATGAGTTACATGAGTATATGATGAATGAGTACATGAGTATATGATGCATGAGTATATGATGATGTATGAGTATATAAAGCATGAGTATATAATGATGTATGCCTGTGTAGTCGTCAAGAGAACGCTCGAGACGGCCTATGTGTATACGCGAGGTAAAGTTAACAAGCACGAGAACTTAGATAAGAAAGACTAGTTCCCCAGTCACCTAGTAAAGTAGGTAAAGCCGTTCAGGACTTTAGGCCAGATAATAATCAGTAGGACGCTAGTATGCATGTTCACTTAGAAACACCTGAGCGGCCTGTTGATAAGTGAGTTAAAAGAGATCCCCCGACGTCAAGGTAAACCACTGAGGACGAATGTTCTCACCCCCACTCACTTATGCTTCCAGGGGCAGACGTGAACTATGAGAAGCAATCGGAGGATCAAAAGAAAGAACGGAGGACAAGCTACCAATGACGAACGGACAGATCTTCAAGGCTATGAAGACATGCTTAGCTGGTTATACGATAGATGAACTTTCATTATGTATATGGATGATTATGACATGTATATGTACTTTATTATAATATTATGTGACTTGTTGTACTCATTTGTGACGGACCATGTATTGATTATGTAATTGCCTAGACTAAGGATAATGAATATTCGTAAGTCCTATCGTTTGTCTTATATACTGTGATTCACACATGGCTCATATTTTGTAAATAAGCACTCAATAACAAAGTTTTAAATTGGTCCATATTTTCCTTAATCAAGTATTTTCAAAAAAAGTAATAAGGGACTATAAGTATTCCCACCAAGTGATTAACAACCTAGTGAGCATTGCGTACTACTCGAGGGNTATTATTAATAAACTTAATTTAATAATTTTTTATTAACAAAATAAAAATTTTATTAATGCAAGTTATTTTAAGCCTATTATAATTTTTATTTATGATTTTTGTTTCATAAAAGTTTGATTTTTATATTCATCGGTAATACAGTCCAAGTATAAAATATATAATGACTGTAACAAAATAACATAATAATATTGGTAATTTAGTGATAATGATGTTTGCTTATTTAACTTAATATACTAAGTTCAAGAGTTACTAATTAGTAACACAATTCATTCCCATGGAATCAACATGGTGCCTGGATTAAAGATTAGTCAGGTTTTTTTTTTTTTTTGCTGTGATGTCCTTCTTGTGGAGATTTGTGCTATTCTCCAAGGTCTCTACCTAGCTTGGAACGCAGAGTATTATCAGATTATCTGTGAAACTAACTCGCTTCTTGCCTTCAAAGCTGCTTCATCTTTGCATGTTTCTGGGTCCTATCATTGTCGTGAAATGTTGCTAGAGATTGGTTCTCTTCGCCGGAATTTGGTTGTTTGATTCACTCATGTTCTTCGTTCTGCTAACTTTAGCGCAGATTATCTAGCATGTGGGGCTCTTGATCATCACTTCCAGGTCCCTTGGGAAGCTCCTATAGTAGCCTTATGTTGCTCCTGGCTAAGGATATTGCTTAGCTCCCTTTGTTTCTTTCTTGTCTTACCAAAAAAAAAAAATTGAATTTTGAATACATACTAAAAAATTATTGTGAATGAATTTTGACATCTGTTTAATTCTTAAAAGTGTTAAATGTAAAAAACTATGCATCTACTGCTCTTTACTTGTCCTTTGAAGGAAAACATCCGAGTAACTTATGTAATTTGTATGGTTTTAAGACAATGTCTCAAATAATAAGTACATATAGTATTTTAAAATTTTTTTTTAATTATAACATTTGCACTTTTGCAAGATTCTAAACGATTTTAAGTGAAGTATTAATTTTATGAGGCATGCTACATATACACCAAAAAAATATACACCATATATACACCCCATACTTATATACATAAAGTTTGTGTTTTAATGTCTGTAATGTTTGTGCACTTAATTAAATATAGTTAAGAATATTATCTACAAGTTTGTAATGTTTGTGCACTCGTGGGAATAAAGTTTGTGCATTATTACGTATAATGTTTATGCATTTTTTAAATAAAATTCAGATTGTAAAACACACTAATAATTTAGTAATGTTTGTGTATTCATAAGTATAAAATTTGTGCATTACTATTTATAATGTTTGTGCATTTTTAAATAAATTTCAGATTGTATATAACTCTGAATTATAGGTTTGTAGTGTAGTCCAAATCAAGTTTGTGCATGCATGCGCATAAAGTTTGTGCTTTAAAGTCTGTAATGTTTGTGTTTTAACGCCTTTAAATTTGTGCTCTATTTTGGAAAACTATATTGTATACATATAATAATTATTAATTACCTAATTTAAACGATGTATGTAGATGTGTATGAAATTGGGTGTATATGTAGCATTTTTGTAATTTAATTACTTTTAACAATCTTTCACCCATTCAAAGATCATAAATGAAAATAAATTTGGACAAAAATGATGTCTCTAAGACTATGTTTGGTTGTTGATAATATAGAGATATGGGGACAGAGACAAATTAGTCTTCTATTTTATTTGGTGAAAGTGTACAAGACACACTTATTTATATTTATATCTTGTTTGATTTAATAGAGACAAAACAAAAAAATACACTCTAAATGACTTAAAATACCCTTGTTGCATTAATTTACTAGAAAAAAAATAAAAATCACACATTATCTTAATCTTTTGGGTCTCATGTTCCAACATAACAGAGGTATAAAAAATACATAAATTTTTGTCATCGTATCTCAGTATTTCTATCTTGTTTTAGTAACCAAACTTTGCCTAAGCATTTTCTTTAACAACATTAGAGAACACAAATTCATTTTAGCAGAGTTTTTCTTTTTAATATTTTTTTTTTAAAATTTAATCCATTTTAAACAATAAGCATATCCAACTAATTTTAGGAGAACTCTTCCTTTTTCTCTGTTTTTGTGGTGCATGAATAAATAATGTTGGTATTTCTGATTTCAATTATATTCTTGTAATGATTTGCCATGAATTTCACCTTACTTTAGACGGGCCATCAACAAAACCTTATTTATTACCACAAAATCTAAAAATTCCAAAATAATGAGGACAGGGGCTGTTCCAACTCTCTTTTTTTGGTATACGTTAATTCCCAACTATTTATCTTGTCTGTGACAGTTACAAATAATCTATATCCATCTTGTCTTTTTTTCCCCTCAACCTTTTATTATTATTATTATTATTATTATTATTATTATTATTATTATTATTATTATTATTATTATTATTATTATATAACAGTTTTCAAAAGTGGGTCAATATCATAAAATTTGCATGAGTGTGCACCAAATTTTCATTTGGGATATTGATTATTGAAGTAGTCTTTTTATGCACGCATTTGAATGTGGATTTGTAAAAGTTTTCTAAATGTTAGATTTAAGTTTTTTTTATTGTCTTTAAATTATTTCAATCGGGATGGAAAAGGGCCATGTAGGGATGGATTTGGTTCAAGCCCTCACCGTCTTTGCAACTCATTGAATAAAGAAAAATTTTCTCATGCCATATTTGTGGGTTTTAAAAATAAATATTTACCCCTACCTACATATAAATAACTAAACTCGCATCCTACTAGTTACTTAAAAAATGTCCTTATGGTTACATAACATTAGTGTCAACTACAAAAACACAATTATTATGGTCCATAGCAACAACATAATTTAAGAACAAAAATGCTTTGTGTACACCCAAAGTCCTTTGAATGAACAATTTCTTCAATTGACTCCTCTTGATAATCATCTTTATCTTCATGCTCATCTAAGAAGGTTTCAAGAGTATGTCTTTTTGGTTCTTTCTCTTCTTACTCTCTAATTTCAAATTTGTAATAAAAATTGTCATGACAATAAAAAGCATTAAGAGTTTCCCAAATACTTTTGGCACTAGAGCAATGTTTAACCTTATCATAGATATTTTCACAGACTATTTCTTAAGATTTGCATTGTGGGTTTTGGGGAGTATATCCATCAATCACAATATCTCACATATCAATATCTATTGCTTCTATATAGATATTTATTTGTGATTTCCATATCACAAAATGTTCACCATCAAAGAATGGTGATTTAATAATTCATACCAATCCATTTCTAAACACGGTTACTGTAACATCCCGTTTTTCCCTTAGCGGAATTTCGCTAAATAATTGTCTAGATATTTATATTTTTGGGATTAAATCAGTGGAATCAGGAACCCTTAGGATTTAAAAATTGTCTGTAGGAATATTTCTGTACGTTTTCTGAAAATTCTACAGACACTAGAACAAGCTCTTTTTGCCGCCTGAACACAATCGCGCGTCTAAAGTATCCGTAAAAGGTACGGCTACAGACGAGCATTCATAAATACCTAAATAACCCTAGAATATTACTTAGGAAAAATTAGGAGATCACAAGGACATGATCAGAATGTTTTTAGAACAGCCGTACGCGGAGTACCAAGAACGAAAACGCCAAAACCTGATCAAAATTGATCTGCCATAGCCCGTTAATTTTTGGCCACAAAATCGGCCAAGAAACACCAAAATACACGGCCATAAAGCAGCCCACTTGGCTCAAGTCAACATTCAAAGTGGTGAGTCACATAGTGAGTCATGAAAATGACATTTAGAATAAGGACAAAATAAGGGCATTATGGGAATTTTGCCCCAAGGGCAAAATTGGAGAGAGATTTTGGCCAAGAAGCCTATAAATACCCCCCAAATCAGAAATTTTGTGTAAAAATTGGAAAACCTTGCCAAAGCTCTGTCCAATTACACAATCAACCATTATTCTTTCAAACCGAGAACCTGGAGACTTTCTACATCACACCAGTCTAGATTCTTCGGAAATCCCCTAACCTAAGCCCACAAAAAACCCTAAAAATCCTTAGAGAAAGCTTGAAGGAACTCATCCCAAGAGGAGTTAGAAGGCATCATAACAAGTTAGAAGCCGTAGGAAACATCGACACCGGGAAAACGTGGGTAAACCGACATAATCACTATCTATGTGATTTAAGATGTATGATGATGTTTGTGCTATGTTTTATGCTAAATATATCTGTGGTTTGGATGCCTTTTATGTGACCTTAGTATATATATGTTGTTGATGATTGTCTGGATCTGCTGGTATTGTCTGTGATTTTGTCAGAAATTAGGAATGCCTAAGCTGAAACTAGGGCTAGGCACGATTTTGAAGGGAACTGTATGCTGGGATTTTTATCATGAAAAACTAATGTTATTTTTTATTTCTACACGAAAAATTGAGTGAGGATGTCAAGTTTTGTGAATTTCTCAGCAAACTCGATGAATTTCTCAGCAAACAGGCCAAAAAATGGAGTTTTGTGAAAAAGGGCAAAATGGGAATTTCACGTCTTGCAACTGAAAAACTGGGTTTATTTTCGAAAAATATGGGTTTATAAATATCAAAAACCTTAAGGACAATTCTTGAGTCCATTGGGTTTTTGAGAACAAAAATTCCAAAGAAAACAGGGCATTTACGGGGGCGAAATGGTAATTTTGGGAAAAGGGACAAAATTGGAATTTCGTGTAGTGGGGTTCAAAATCTGAGTTTTTACATGAAAAATGATCTTAGGGCTACCAAAAACCTTGGGGTAAGGTCTTGGACTTCTCCGGTTTATGGTCGCTAATTTCTGACAGAAATCAGATGTACGTTTGTTATGTTCAAGGCATGAGATTATGTTCCTTATATGTGAAGCTAGTGATAGTATATAATTGATGGTATGAATTATGTGAATATGTGTTATACATGCCAGATGTGCTATGTGCTTCATGAATTGGTTGTTAGGAAAGTATGGATTTAGGATGGAAATGAGTTTAGGAACATGAAAGTATGTTTATTGTTGTTAAAAATGAATGATGAGTGATGGAAGAAATATTCTGAAGATTGATTTTGAGGAAACTGGTGGAACATGGAAAATTGCAGGAAGCTAGGCGTTGAGCGGCCTGACTGAAGTTCAGACTCTCCATTTCAAAACTTGTCATTTTTTTGAACACAAACATTTTTCATAAACATAGTTTTTCATACTTCTTGCAATTATCCATGGATCTACTAAGTTCACTAAGTATGCTAATTGTTATGAACTGAGGATTTATGTTTAAGATATATGAACTGTTGACTAGATATATGGACTGTTGACTGGAATGGACTGTATTGATGTATGTCTTATGTGATTATGTGTCATGAAATGGATTAATGAAAGGAAAGGAAAAAGGAACCCTAGGGCGTGACGTCACTAAGTCCCTAAAAGGAACCAAAGGATAATAATGTTAAAGGAAACCAATCTTTTCCTAGCTGTGCGGGGAGCCGGCAGGAAAGGCAAGCTGAACCCTGGGATTACCTCGTCCCTAGCATAAGGACGGCGGTAGATCTCCTCGTTATTCCTAGCATAAGGATGGATACTCCTATCGTGGATGATGATATTTCGTGGGAAAGAAAACCACTCAGGTTAAGCGCTGGTTGGTCCTCACGATATTGAGACAAAACGTAGTTTGTACTGGTTATGGCCACCGCTACGATGGGGTTGAGCTTGAATACGTGCTCTAAGTGATATACAACTGTACATAAGTGGAGGTGCGCAAAAGCTTATAATTAAAATGGGCACGGTTATAAGTGGGCACACACTGAAGCTTATTATGTGATTATGTGAATTATGTGATTATATGTGACTTAGGAAGTAAGGTAGAGAACAGATCACTGACACACACTAAAACGTCATTAATTTCAGTGCGCAATCAAATAATAATTTATAAAACTAAATCAACCCCAAAAACGTAGTAAAGGGGGCTAACCTAGGTCGTCTCTCAAAGAAGAAATTAGAACTAATTAAAATTGCAATTAAAAAGGGGGGTTGGGATTGATTAATAATAATAAAAAGAAAGCAAAATAAAAGTAAGTTAGCAATGATTAAAAAAAAAGCAATATCCTGCATACGGTGTTTCTAGATCAAGGATTAATGGTCATTGGTTCCTAATTAATTATTCATAAGAGGGATGTTGTTTATTAGTTGAAATCTCTAACTAATACGCAATTCACCTAAGAGACTACGATTGTCAATCTCCTAAGCATTTATTAATATAGGAATTAAAACTAAGATCTCAGCATTAAAAACCTATATCAATTATGTTCCAATTGCACAACCTAATTAAATCTAATTAGTTTCCCAAAAAGTTCCCAAATCCTAAATCAATAAATCCTACAATCGTCAAGATCTATCAACCTAGAATTAACCCTAACCAATAACATGCAATCGCTATATTATTAATCATAGGCGGAATGAAACACCCTAGCTAACTGTTCACTCGTACGTAGCAAACAATGCTCACTAGGTTGTTTACCATCTGATCGGAAATACCTTAGTCCATTGTTATCTTTTGAAAATAGTCATGTAATAAAATAAGGACCAATTTTAAACTTTTCGTTTACGTTACATAGTTACCGTAAATAGAGCCATGCGTTGCAAGGATAGATATAACAAGACGTGTAACAGTAGTATAATGATACAGCAGTCAACATACATCCAGGTGGTCCATAATACAAGTCACATAATGGTATAAAGTATAAATAATATACATCATCAGTACATAGAACTACATATCAGTACATGAGTCATAATACAGCATATCAAAACACAAGAGCTACTGGAATGCTACACAGTAAGCTCTTGGCAAAAACTCTGAATCTCTAAGCTCCTATCCTATCTCTGCCGCTCATGGCTCAGCCGGCGGCTCCTCGGCATCCGCAAAACATGCATCATCATCATCTGTACCTGAAGTCATAAATAGTGGGGGATGAGAACGGTAGGTTCTCAGTGGAATAACTTTAGTTCCTGAGTCACACAACAGCTTATGTCGGACTTCAGGCCGCTCAGAGATCTCTAGGTGAACATGCAACCTAAACAGCCTACCATTTATTATCTGGCCTATCTGAACGGCTTTATCAGCATTATTGTGTCATAGGGCACTACTCTTGCTTACTACGTTCTCGTGCTGATTAGCATTTCGGCATATACATAACCGTCTCGAGCGTGCTCTTGACGGTACAGCATAACGTTCCATAACAGCATAATAATATAGAATAATAGAATCACAGACAATAGCAGCATAACACCCACAGCAGCATCATACAAGCGACCACATAACTCATAACAACAGCATAACAGCAGCATACTTATAATAGCAGCATAATCAGCATTTATCATCGCATTAGGCATAACAGAGTAAATATGCTCATGCATCACAGAATCAGCAGCTTTTGGAATATTTGTTATTCCCACCATAGCATTGTCCTCTCTTGACCATACTATGACGGAATAACCTCGCACCATCAGTGTAGGCCGACACTGTCTAGACCTTCCTGCGGTGGGCTTCCACCTGCCGTGTGCCCCCTCGGGACCCCTCGACAGTGGGCTGGGATGGTACCTCCCCACCTAAGCTTGCCCCCTTTCGACAATGCATAGGCGTGGTACCCGCACACCTCCAGGTATGCCAATCTCGACACCACCTGTGGCGGGCTTCCACATTCAGGATGCCTAGACCTCCTGAAGTGGGATCATGGTGGCTCACGTGAACACGGCCTTTTCAGCATGGGCATATAGCCAGCTTTCAGCATGGGCGTTTCACCATTTACTTTTTCAGCATGTGGGCATTGGCCCTTTCTCAGCATTGGCCATTGGGCCCTTTCAGCATATTTCAGCATATCTGTACCTGCAGCATGGCATACTTTTTCCCTATGGTTCATTTCAGTATCTTACTTATCTCATCGTTAATTATCATGCTTTTGTCTAAGTGTGTGGGGTGGGAAAGTTAAAGGTTTTAACTGTGCAATACTTGTGACATTCATCAATTGATATAATTTAGACTAACTGATGATTGATTTGTGCAAAATGCATGGTTATGTTTTCATTATGGCATTATGCTTGATTGAACATTTTATAAATCTTGGCATGTTTTGATTAATTGAAGATATTACCTGGTGAGCTTTTGAGCCATTTATAGGATAGCAACCTTACATGCTATTCCTTTCTTTGTTGCGTGTACACTAACTAGTGCTCGAATCCAGAACTTGCCTGATTCTTCGCATTACATTTTACCTTTGTATGTGACATGTGACATGATTGAGGCATTCCTTGTACATTTAGCTTACATATCTATATAAGCCTACCTTGAATATTTAACCCTTGATAACCCCTTTGAGCTTTAAGACCTTTTATTGTATGATTAGCACATTACAAGCCATTTAACCTAGAAAAACCATGATACACCTCGCTTTAAGGCTTAGGAGAATTATGGTCCATCTGTTTATATGTGCTAAACAATAAGTGTGGGGTTACATGAGGCCATGTAACATTTAAGTAGGGGGGAGAGCAAAGAACAACAANAAAGATGGAATCAAGCCTTGCTTGCTTGCTTGAGCCTTCTTGACCTAGAAATAAATCTTAGCATAATTAGGCAAAACCTAAGTTATGGAACCTTATGTCTTCTTGCCAAATGAAGAGAAACTCACCACCTTACCACTTGCTTATCCTCTTGATGAAGTTAAGAGTGAATTAAGGTGATGAAGGCAAAGGATGATGATTGAATCTTGGTGAATTTGGAAGCTTTGAAGTCTTGGAACCTTAGGAAGAAGAAATGAGTTAGCTTTGGTGTGTTTTGGGAGATGAGGTTTCGGTTTGGCAAAGGGAAAAGGGCAGCCGTGCCTTTCTCTTGTCCCATGACCTTCCATAATTACCATTTTGCCCTTAGGGTATTTAGGTTATTACCTATGCATTAATTATTTATGTACGGACGTCCTAAAAATATTCCGAACATACCGTTAGGCTCTAAAAATTCCTCTCATTAAATCCTAAGATATTACTTGACATATTCTTGATTTATTTTCATTTTAATATATTTTACGGACTACTGTGAGCTATACTTAAATCAATTAACCTAAAATTGACCCGAACGTCACCGGACGTCACGAGATCACGGAATTATCATTTTTAACAAATCTTACCGAAATAAAATTAATACTAGAATTTTCTTTCATTTTGTCTCACCTTTTCCTTTTATTTTAGACTTTTAATTCTTTCCTAAATAATGTTTTAAATAACGTGAAAAGTCGGGTTGTTACATTCCACCCCCCTTATAAAAATTTCGTCCTCGAAATTGAAAGATAAGGATAAGTCCATACCTCTCAAAACAATTCTGGATAGGACTTCCTCATGTCTTCTTCTAGTTCCCATGTCTGTTCTTCGAACTCTCCATTCGTCCATACCACTCGTACCATAGGAATCTCCTTGTTCCTCGTCCGACGGACCTTATGATCAAGAATCTTTTGCGGTGTGAGCGGTAAAGATAAATCTTCTTTCAACTGTATCTGCTCCGGTTGCAGCACATGCTCGGGGGACGAATAATACTTGCGCAATTGAGAGACATGAAAGACATTATGAATATTGGCTAGATTTGGCGGAAGCGCTATTCGATATGCCACTGGACCAATGCGTTCCAAAATCTGAAAAGGTCCAATAAACCGTGGATTCAGTTTCTTAATCTTTAGAGACCTTCCAATACCTGTCGTTGGGCTAACTTTGAGGAAAACATGATCTCCCTCTTGGAACTCTAGTGGTCTCCTCCTATTGTCTGCATAGCTCTTCTGTCGACTTTGAGCCGTACGCATTCTCTGTTGTACCAGCTTAACTAATGCTTCGGCTTCTTGAGTTTCTTCAGGATCCAAACCCCTGTACTGTCTGTTGTCATTCCAACACAGCGGTGATTGACATTTCCGACCATACAATGCCTCAAATGGAGCCATGCCTATACTAGCTTGATAACTGTTATTATAGGCAAACTCTATCAATGATAGCATCTCTTCCCAATTCCCAGGCGTATCTAGAGCACAAGCTCTCAACATATCCTCCAAAGTCTGAATAGTACGCTCAGACTGACCATCTGACTGGGGATGATACGCTGAACTCAAATGCAATTGGGACCCATAAGCCTTCTGAAATGCAGTCCAAAATCTAGAAGTAAACCTGGGATCCCTGTCGGAAATAATAGAAGATGGTACTCCATGTAACCTTACCACCTCCTTAATATATAACTTCACCAACTTCTCCAGTGAATATGTCATCTTAATGGGAATAAAGTGAGCAGACTTAGTCAATCTGTCCACAATCACCCATACAGCATCCATCCCTGTCCGGGTACGTGGCAAGCCTGAAACAAAATCCATTGTAATAGCAGTCCACTTCCACTCTGGAATATCTGGAGGATTCAGTAACCCTGGAGGTTTCTGATGCTCTATCTTCACTTTCTGACAAACCAGACATTTCTGAACCCAGTCCTCAACATCTCTCTTCAAGCCTGGCCACCAAAACATACCCTTGAGATCATGGTACATCTTAGTGGTACCTGGGTGCATAGTGAAATGACTCTTGTGAGCTTCCCTGAGAATATCCTCCCTCAAGTTACCTTCCTTAGGCACACAAATGCGCTCCTTGAAGCATAAAACACCATTATCGCCTTTGGTCACTTCTTTGACCTTGCCTTCTTCAACAGCTTTGCAAAACTTAACCCAAGTATCCTCCTGACAAGTCCTTTGAGCTTCCACTATTCTCTGCTGAAAATCACTGCTAACCTGCAGAGGATACAATGTCAATCTATCATACTGTCGTGCCACTGTCAACTTCAGGTCACGAAACTCCTCAAGCAACTTAGCCTCTTGTACCATCATATGAGCCATCTGCAAAGATCTTCGGCTCAAAGCATCAGCCACGACATTGGCCTTCCCCGGGTGATAATTTAGACTGAAATCATAATCACTGAGAAATTCCATCCATCTCCTCTGGCGCATATTCAATTCTTTCTGATCAAATAGATACTTCAGACTCTTATGATCCGAAAAGACCTCAAACCGAACTCCATATAAATAATGACGCCAGATCTTTAAAGCAAACACTACTGCAGCCAATTCTAAATCATGTGTCGGATAATTTACCTCATGCTGCTTCAACTGTCTAGAGGCATACGCTATCACCTGGTGGTGTTGCATCAAAACACATCCCAATCCAGCACCTGAGGCATCACAGTACACCTCGAAAGGTTCTCGAGGATCAGGCAATACTAACACTGGGGCGGTGGTCAATCTCTCCTTTAATTCACAGAAACTCCTTTCACATTCATCAGACCACTCCATTTTGGCTCCTTTCCTGGTCAACTTCGTCAGTGGCAACGCAATCTGGGAAAATCCCTGAATAAACCTCCTGTAGTATCCAGCAAATCCCAAGAAACTCCGCAGCTCTGTCACTGAAGTAGGTCTTTCCCATGTTCTGACCGCTTCAACCTTACTGGGGTCCACTGCTACTCCCTGATCAGAAACCACATGGCCTAGAAATTGTACCTTTCTGGCCCAGAATTCACACTTAGAAAGTTTAGCATACAGCTTCTTGTTCCTCAAAATCTCCAATACTATCTGCATATGTCTAGTGTGCTCTTCTTCGCTCTTCGAGTACACTAGAATATCATCAATGAATACAATAACACAGTCATCCAGATACTCACGGAAAATTCTGTGCATGTAGTCCATAAAGATAGCTGGAGCATTCGTCAATCCAAATGGCATCACTGTAAACTCATAATGCCCATAACGGGATCGGAATGCTGTCTTGGCTATGTCCTCCTCTCTTACCCTGATCTGATGATAACCAGACCGCAAATCAATCCTGGAGAAAATCTTAGCACCTTTCAACTGATCCAGGAGATCATCAATCCTAGGCAATGGATACTTATTCTTAATTGTTACCTTGTTCAATTGCCTATAATCAACACACATTCTCATGGTGCCATCCTTCTTCTTCACAAATAAGATTGGTGCTCCCCAAGGTGATGCACTTGGTCTAATAAACTGCTTCCCCATTAATTCCTCCAGTTGCTTCTTCAACTCCTGCAATTCCAATGGAGACATGCGATAGGGTGCAATAGAAATAGGTCCAGCACCTGGTACCAGATCAATAGAGAATTCCACTTCCCGTCTTGGTGGAAACTCCGGAATCTCGTTAGGAAATACATCTGGAAAATCCCTAACCACTGGGATATCCTGAACTTCCTGCTTCTCAGCCTTCACCTCAGACGATGCAAAGAACACATATCCTTGATTAAATTGACAGCAATAGAAAATCGGTAACTCTTCTTCTGGAACTACTGAACTGGTAGTAGTAGAGGGAAAAGTAACCTGTTTCTTAGCGCAGTCAAGAATCGCCTGATTAGCATTCAACCAATCCATCCCTAGTACCACATCCAACCCTACTAGGGGAAGACAGATTAAATCAGCCACGAACTGTCTTTCTTGCAGCTGAATAGGGCATTGCAGACACACCTGACATGTCTTAACCGGCGGTGCAGTGGGTGTAGAGACAGCAAGTGTATACGGCAGTGTCGTAGGAAATAAATTCAGCTTCTCCACACTAGCGTAAGATATAAAGGAGTGCGACGCTCCAGAATCATACAAAACAATCAATGTTCTCCCATTAAGCATACATGTACCCAAAATCAAACCATTACCTTCTCTGACCTCTTCCGCTGCCATGGTAAAAACTCTACCTTGACGCTGAACTGGTGGTGGAGTAGCTGGACAATCTCTGACATAATGACCTATCTGACCGCATCTGAAACAGACTCCCTGACCTGCTAAACATTCACCAGAGTGTCCGCGACCACACTTCGGGCACGGTGTGCGAGAATCTGCTCGCTGCTGCGTCTCTGGAGTCCTACGGCTTGGAGTACCCGCTGCTGGAGCTCTCACTGCTGGAGATCCTGCTCCTGCTGGTCCTGCCCTGGGCTGACTCTGGGCTCTGCCTGCTCCTGCCTGTGGCCTTGGTGGGTGTTGACCTCTGCCCCTTCCTGTCACGGGGGTCTGAAAAGATCCTCTCTTCCTCGGACCTGTCTGGGAACTGCCAGCCTCATCAAATCTCCTCTTGAACCGGTCACTGCGGACCTGTGCCAAGTCCCTATTAGCTTCCTCTTGAGCTAAACAAGTATTCACCAAAGTTGCATAGTCTCTAATCCCAGACACATTCAGAAAGACCCTCAACTCTGGCTTTAGTCCCCGCTGATACTTAGCACATTTCCAACCCTCTGTTGGATGCATCCTGCAGGTCTGAGAATACCTGCACAGCTTCTCAAACTTGGCCGTATATTCCGATACAGTCATAGATCCCTGCTTCAGTTCCATGAATTCGGCCTCCTTTCTATCTTGTAATTCTTGCGGGAAATACTTGTCCAAGAACACTTCTTTGAATCCATTCCATGTCACCTGAGCATTATCTCTCTCAAATTGGGGCCTGGTTGTGTCCCACCATTCCCCAGCAGCTCCTTCTAACATTCTGGCAGCAAATTTGACCTTCTGCGGTTCTGTACAAGCAATGTCTTCAAATATCTGTTCTAGCTTCCTTAACCAGCCATGGACTAATTCTGGGTCCATAACTCCCTCAAACACCGGTGGGTGCGCTCGCGAGAAGTCTCGGTACTTCAAAGCCTCAACCTCCTGAGCTGTCTGAGGAGGATTCCTTTGCGCATTCGAAGCAGCCATCAATGCCGTAGCTTGGGCTACCTCCCTAAGAATGTCCGCAAGTTCTGCAGACTCCGGCGTACGCTGTGTAGGATCCCGGCGTGGCGGCATATCTAATATGTAGTACCTGCACAGTTCGAGGTGATCAGTCTCAAGAAAGGCAAGTACACAGAAACTTAGCATATACCACTTAGCTGGAACATACACCGTAATCATGCTCGAAAGCATAGTGCAGCTNTAAGAGTGAGACATGGAACACCGGGTGGACACGGGCTCCTTCGGGTAACTTGAGCTTGTAAGCTGAAACACCCTAGCTAACTGTTTACTCGTACGTAGCAAACAATGCTCACTAGGTTGTTTACCATCTGATCGGAATACCTTAGTCCATTGTTACCTTTTGAAAATAGTCATGTAATAAAATAAGGACCAATTTTAAACTTTTCGTTTACGTTACATAGTTACTGAAAATAGAGCCTTGCGTTGCAAAGGTAGATATAACAAGACGTGTAACAGTAGTATAATAATGAAGCAGTCAACATACATCCAGTTGGTCCATAATACAAGTCACATGATGGTATAGAGTATAAATATTATACAACATCAGTACATAGAACTAAATACAAATACATCCGTCATAATCCAGCATATCAAAACACAAGAGCTACTGGAATGCTACACAGTAGGCTCTTGGCAAAAACTCTGAATATCTAAGCTCCTATCCTATCTCTGCCGCTCATGGCTCAGCCGGCGGCTCCTCGGCATCCTCAAAACATGCATCATCATCATCTGCACCTGAAGTCATAAATAGTGGGGAATGAGAACGGTAGGTTCTCAGTGGAATAACTTTAGTTCCTGAGTCACACAACAGCTTATGTCGGACTTCAGGCCGCTCAGAGATCTCTAAGTGAACATGCAAACTAAACAGCCTACCATTTACTATCTGGCCTATCTGAACGGCTTTATCAGCATTATTGTGTCATAGGGCACTACTCTTGCTTACTACGTTCTCGTGCTGATTAACATTTCGGCATATACATAACCGTCTCGAGCGTGCTCTTGACGGTACAGCATAACAATCCATAACAGCATAATAATACAGAATAATAGAATCACCGACAATAGCAGCATAACGCATGCAGCAGCATCATACAAGCAACCACATAGTTCATAACAGCATAACAGCAGCATACTTATCATAGCAGCATAATCATAACAGCAGCATCATCATAACAGCAGCATAATCATAACAGCAGCATCATCATAACAGCAGCATAATCATAACAGCAGCATAATCAGCATTTATCATAGCATTAGGCATAACAAAGTAAATATGCTCATGCATCACAGAATCAGCAGCTTTTGGAATATGTGTTATTCCCACCATAGCATTGTCCTCTCTTGACCATACTATGACGGAATAACCTCGCACCATCAGTGTAGGCCGACACTGTCTAGACCTTCCTGCGGTGGGCTTCCACCTGCCGTGTGCCCCCTCGGGACCCCTCGACAGTGGGCTGGGATGGTACCTCCCCACCTAAGCTTGCCCCCTTTCGACAATGCATAGGCGTGGTACCCGCACACCTCCAGGTATGCCAATCTCGACACCACCTGTGGCGGGCTTCCACATTCAGGATGCCTAGACCTCCTGAAGTGGGATCATAGCGGCTCACGTGAACACGGCCTTTTCAGCATGGGCATATAGCCAGCTTTCAGCATGGGCGTTTAGCCATTTCCTTTTTCAGCATGTGGGCATTGGCCCTTTCTCAGCATTGGCCATTGGGCCTTTTCAGCATATTTCAGCATATCTGTACCTGCAGCATAGCATACTTCTTCCCTATGGTTCATTTCAGTATCTTAATTATCTCATCGTTAATTATCATGCTTATGTCTAAGTGAATCACATCAGCATAGAAAGATACCATAACCAGCATAGATTTCACATATTTCATGTTCGGCATCATTTATCATCATACAGCATATACATTCACATAGTTCAAGTCTCAATCATAAAATAGCATTAGAAACTAGTTTGGAAGCCTCAAGAGAGTGCCATCAGCTTTTATCAGCTTCAGACCGCTCAGCGGATTTCTTGATCGCTCAGCGGTTTGAGCTTACTCGCTCAGCGGTAAGAATTGTATCGCTCAGCGGTTTTAGCTTCACCGCCCAGCGGCACTAACTCCATCGCTCAGCGGATTACCTTCTCGACTTTTCCTCCACCGACTTCCACCGCCTTACTTTTAGAAATATCTTTTTACTTTCCACCTCAGCCCAGCGTCGCTCAGCGGTGCCTGAGGGACCGCTCAGCGATGCTCTGGCGAGAATGAAAAACCTAATTTCCTTTCTTCTTCCACCTTGCTCCATAATCTTCCATGGCACTTGCTTGAGTTCCATACCTGATTCAAGTACAATAATCCTATCTAATCCAGGTCACACGACCCTTCAGAATTGTCTTCCTAAACCTAGCATCAATTCTAACTCATTTCATTACCAAAACCCATAATTCACATACACATACATACAAGCACATAAACCCCTTGAAGCATCAAAGAGGCAAGGAACTAGAGTTACCCACCTCCTAAATAGCTTCTTGATACTTGAGAAAAGATGGAATCAAGCCTTGCTTGCTTGCTTGAGCCTTCTTGACCTAGAAATAAATCTTAGCATAATTAGGCAAAACCTAAGTTATGGAACCTTATGTCTTCTTGCCAAATGAAGAGAAACTCACCACCTTACCACTTGCTTATCCTCTTGATGAAGTTAAGAGTGAATTAAGGTGATGAAGGCAAAGGATGATAATTGAATCTTGGTGAATTTGGAAGCTTTGAAGTCTTGGAACCTTAGGAAGAAGAAATGAGTTAGCTTTGGTGTGTTTTGGGAGATGAGGTTTCGGTTTGGCAAAGGGAAAAGGGCAGCCGTGCCTTTCTCTTGTCCCATGACCTTCCATAATTACCATTTTGCCCTTAGGGTATTTAGGTTATTACCTATGCATTAATTATTTATGTCCGGACGTCCTAAAAATAATCCGAACATACCGTTGTGCTCTAAAAATTCCTCTCCTTAGTTCTAAAATATTATTTGACATATTCCTAAATTTATTTTCATTTTAATATATTTTACGGGCTACTGTGAGCTATACTTAAATCAATTAACCTAGAATTGATCCGAACGTCACCGGACGTCACGAGATCACGGAATTATTATTTTTAACCAATCTTACCGGAATAAAATTAATACTAAAATTTTCTTTCATTTTATCTCACTTTTTCCCTTTCTTTTAGACTTTTAATTCTTTCCTAAATAATGTTTTAATTAACGTAAAAAGTCGGGTTGTTACATTCCACCCCCCTTATAAAAATTTCGTCCTCGAAATTGAAAGATAAGGATAAGTCCATACCTCTCAAAACAATTCTGGATAAGATTTCTTCATGTCTTCTTCTAGTTCCCATGTCTGTTCTTCGAACTCTCCATTCGTCCATACCACTCGTACCATAGGAATCTCCTTGTTCCTCGTCTGACGGACCTTATGATCAAGAATCTTTTGCGGCGTGAGCGGTAAAGATAAATCTTCTTTCAACTGTATCTGCTCCGGTTGCAGCACATGCTCGGGGGACGAATAATACTTGCGCAATTGAGAAACATGGAAGACATTATGGATATTGGCTAGATTTGGCGGAAGAGCTATTCGATATGCCACTGGACCAATGCGTTCCAAAATCTGAAAAGGTCCAATAAACCGCGGATTCAGTTTCTTAATCTTTAGAGACCTTCCAATACCTGTCGTTGGGCTAATTTTGAGGAACACATGATCTCCCTCTTGGAACTCTAGAGGTCTCCTCCTATTGTCTGCATAGCTCTTCTGTCGACTTTGAGCCGTACGCATTCTCTGTTGTACCAGCTTAACTAATGCTTCGGCTTCTTGAGTTTCTTCAGGATCCAAACCCCTATACTGTCTGTTGTCATTCCAACACAGCGGTGATTGACATTTTCGACCATACAATGCCTCAAATGGAGCCATGCCTATACTAGCTTGATAACTGTTATTATAGGCAAACTCTATCAATGATAGCATCTCTTCCCAATTCCCAGGTGTATCTAGAGCACAAGCTCTCAACATATCCTCCAAAGTCTGAATAGTACGCTCTGACTGACCATCTGACTGAGGATGATACGCTGAACTCAAGTGCAATTGGGACCCATAAGCCTTCTGAAATGCAGTCCAGAATCTAGAAGTAAACCTGGGATCCCTGTCGGAAATAATAGAAGATGGTACTCCATGTAACTTTACCACCTCCTTGATATATAACTTCACCAACTTCTCTAGTGAATATGTCATCTTAATGGGAATAAAGTGAGCAGACTTAGTCAATCTGTCCACAATCACCCATACAGCATCTACCCCTGTCCGGGTACGTGGTAAGCCTGAAACAAAATCCATTGCAATAGCAGTCCACTTCCACTCTGGAATCTCTGGAGGATTCAGTAACCCTGGAGGTTTCTGATGCTCTATCTTCACTTTCTGACAAACCAGACATTTCTGAACCCAGTCCTCAACATCTCTCTTCAAGCCTGGCCACCAAAACATACCCTTGAGATCATGGTACATCTTAGTGGTACCTGGGTGCATAGTGAAATGACTCTTGTGAGCTTCCCTGAGAATATCCTCCCTCAAGTTACCTTCCTTAGGCACACAAATGCGCTCCTTNCGGGGTTTTCTTGGTTTATAAATTATTATTTGGCCGCACACTAAAATCTAACGACGTTTTGGTGAGCGCCAATGAGCACGCATCCCAATCCCATGCGGGAGGCATCACAGTACACCTCGTAGGGGGCTTGAGGGTCAGGTAGAATCAACACTGGGGCAGTCGTCAACTTCTCCTTCAGAATACAAAAACTCTGCTCACACTCCGGTGTCCACACAAATGGTGTATTCTTGGCAGTGCGATCTGTGAGAATCCCTTGATGAATCTCCTGTAGTACCCAGCAAAACCTAGAAAACTCTGTATCTCGGTGATAGTAGTGGGCGTTCCCCATTGCTGAACCGCTTCTACCTTCCCTGGGTCCACCGCCACTCCCTGTTCTGATACAACGTGGCCTAGAAACTGCACTTCTTTTGCCCAGAATTCACACTTGGACAGCTTCGCGTACAGCTTCTTTTTCCTCAAGACCTCCAGCACGGTCCTCAAATGCCCTTCATGTTCCGCCTCGCTCTTCGAATATACCAGGATATCATCGATGAACACAATGACACATTGGTCCAGGTACTCCCGGAAAATGCGATGCATGTAATCCATCAATATGGCCGGGGCATTGGTCAACCCAAAAGCCATCACTGTGAATTCGTAGTGGCCATAACGTGAGCGGAATGCTGTCTTCGGAATATCCTCGCCCTTCACACGAATCTGGTGATAACCGGACCTCAAATCTATCCGGGAAAACACCTTTGCTCCCCTTAGCTGATCTATCAAGTCGTCAATCCTGGGCAGCGGGTACTTATTCTTGACGGTCACCTTGTTCAGTTGCCGGTTATCCACGCACATCCGCATAGACCCATCCTTCTTCTTAACAAATAGCACTGGGGCTCCCCAAGGTGACGGGCTCGGGCGGATAAACTGCTTCTCCAACAGCTCCTCTAGTTGCCGCTTCAGCTCTTGCAACTCTACTGGCGACATACGATACGGCGCTATAGACACTGGTCCCGCTCTTGGGACAAGGTCAATCGAGAACTCTACTTCTTGCTCGGGCGAAAACTCCGGGATGTCATCCAGGAACACATCCGGATACTCACAAACTACTCGAATCTGATCTACCTGCAACGAGGCCTTTACGTCTGAAGAGGCTAACAGCACACATGCTTTGCCATCGAGTGGACAGCAATACAGGGACATTGCTGACACTCCCTGAGCAATTACCTCCGGTTTCACAGGAGGAACACTGACTACTTTTGCAGCACAATCCAATATCACACGATTGGCACGTAGCCAATCCATACCCAGTATGATATCTAACCCCACCAGAGGAAGACATATCAGGTCTGTAGTAAATTCCCTACCCTGCAACTGGAATGGAACCTTAAGACACACTAAGCAAGTCTCCACTGGAGGCGCTGTAGGGGTGGATACTCTCAGAGTATATGGCAGTAAAGTAGGGGTTAAACCTAGACCCTCGACTCTAGCATGTGAAATAAATGAATGTGAAGCTCCAGAGTCATACAGTACAGGTAATGATTCACCTTGCATAATACACTCACCCTGAATCATGTCGTCAGCATCCTGAACTTCTTCAGCAGAAAGAGTAAAAACGCGACCCGCTTGCTGCGGTGTAGGTGGTGAAGTCGGGCATGTCCTGGCTATGTGTTCGGCCTTGCCGCATCGGAAACACACATTCTACCCAGCAAAGCAGACTCCCCCATGTTGCCTGCCACACTTCCAACAGAGGAGCCTCGATCCTCCTGATGGCGGTTGCGATCTTGGCGCAGGCAACGCAACTCTTGGTGTTCCTTGTCGTGACTGACTAGGCTGCCCCTTTGCTCCTGGGGTCTGCGGCGGCTGCGTCTGTCTTCTTCCCCAGCTAGCGATCGGGGCGGGGAAAGGCCCTCGCTTCCTAGGGTCTTGCCTGGAACTCTCAGCTTCTGCCAGCTTCCTCTTGTTCCTCTCGCGGTTCTCTGCCGCAAGGTTCCTCTGAGAGTATCAGGCACTTGTCCACCAGAACTGCATAATCCCAGATATCAAGGTGGTTCATTGCCACCTGCAGTGCGCCCTTCAGCCCTTGTTTGTACTTGGCACACTTCCAGCCTTCGTCTGGGTTCAGCCGGTAAGTGCTGGAATACCTGCAGAGCTTGTCAAACTCAGCAGTATATGCTGCCACCGTCCTATCTCCCTGCTTGAGTTCCATGAACTCTACCTCCTTGCGGTTCCGCATCCCACGCGGAAAGAGCTTGTCTACCACAGCGGTGGTGAATGCAGTCCAGGTAATAACTCCTTCGCGCTGCTCCAGCAGAGGCCTAGCAGACCTCCACCAATCTCGAACCACTCCTCGGAACATCCTCGAGGCGAACTTCACCTTCTGCTCATCGGTACAGTCCAAGTCTTCGAAGACCTGCTCCATCCCCTTAATCCAGTCATACACGATCTCAGGGTCAGTCTGTCCTTCAAAAGTAGGCGGACGAGCTTTCACAAACTCTGCATACTTCTAAGTATCAGCCCCTCTCGGGGTTGGCGGTGCGTTCCTGGCTGCCGTAGCAGCGGCCATCTGGGTCGTCGCGCGAGCCATCTCGCGTATAACATCTGCGAACTCCCCATTATCTGGGGTACGTCGTGCATGATCTCTCGTGGGAGGCATGACTGTCTATAGAGCACTTGCAAAACCTGAGGTGATCAATCTCAAGAAAAGGCTAGTGCACACAAACAGTATATTCATCCTAGAAACAGTCCACACCGTTATCATGCTCGGAAGCATAGCGCAGCTCAGTCCTCAGGCTCACTTGGACCAAACTGCTCTGATACCAACTGTAACGCCCTAGGTTAGCAACTTATGCTTAAGTCATAATTTGCGTCCGCTAGGTTGTTATCTGCTGTGTGGGAGTACTGATAGTCCCTACTTTACTTCTGAAAATAAGGACCCATTTTTTTTTCTTTTTCTTAAACATAAAATATTATTATACGTCAAACTAAAGCCATGCGTGTGGACTACTGTGAGTCCCGTATAATCGTATCACAGATAAAGGCGTGCGTCGTCTGTCATACCTGTACATACATGAACAATAAAGTAAACAGCACCAAGAGGGTCCAACAGTCAATGTCATACATGTCAATTAGTTATAGGTACATATCATAGATGTGGAACTAATACATAAAAAGGTTGTACATATCCTAGCCCGTACTACAAAATAACATGTAGCAAAATATACATCAAGCTAATGCTACTAGCAAAAAGGGGACGTCTGATGATAGGGTCTGGATATCGTGCTGGTCAGGTCTCGGGCTCTTCCTCGCTGAACTCCTCCTCTAGATCCTCCTCGGGGTCCTCCTCTGGATCCTCTTCCTCCGGTTCTGACCCCTCTGGCTCGTACACCGGCTCTGGCTCGTCCTCCTCGCCATCCTCCTCCATGGCTACCAGAGGATACTCCTCCTCGGGTGAGGAAGGCACTGGAACATCTGGCAGGTCACGAGGGCCGTAGGATGGTCCTGCCTCGTGGCTGGGGGTGCGAGGTACGAACTGACTGCGATAGTCTCTGGTCGTCTTCATCCGTGTCGTCTGCTGGTAAGCCTTGGGCGGTCGCAATCTCACAGAGACTGGGTCGACCTCCACGCCCTTCTCGTACGGAATGGGCTCGCCGTTGGCAGAAGTCTCTAGCTCGGGAAGTACGGTGGCGCAACTCGACGAGGCGTGGGGCAGTTCACTACTAGCACTGACCAAAGCTCTGCCTCCTCCCCTGTCTCAGGGTCTACTGTCCTAAATCTGCTGCGCAGGATCCGCCTCTTCCTCGGCGGGGACGTCATCTATCTCGCCTGAAGCCATAAATGAGTGGGGGTGAGAACAGTGGTTCTCAGTGGTGAACTATGACTAGGGCTCTGGTTATTCAATTATGCTCTAGCCGTCCAGGAGATCTCTAGTGTTCATGCATCTAGACATCCTACTAGCTATTTCTTGCCTAAGTTCCTGGGCGGCTTTATCTAGTTACTAGGTGACAGGGAACTAATCTTTCTTACTAAGTTCTCGTGCTTTCTATCCTTGACCGTTCTGACACTACTACTCATATCTGTATGCCCGGTGACCTTGCCCCATGCGTTCCTTATGAGCATGGCGACATGGTCGAGACATAACGACGCTTTAATCACATATGTATGTATGCAAGGTGATCGTGTCCCATGCGTTCCTTATGAGCCTGGTGACGTGATCGAGCCCCATGCGTTCCTTATGAGCATGGTGACGTACACAATGCCTGCGTTCCTTATGAGCCTGCTCTTGTGCACTATGCATGAACTTTAACAACTTAAGTATCTGGTACCATATACTTTCTTTCTCTTACGCGTACCGGCTTACCCGGGTTAGCGTCTTCTCATTCATTATATCTCATCATCATATGCACTTTATCTTTCTATACTGTTCTGGTTCTTACTGTTATCTTCATTCATTAATCTTGGCATATCATAGTCTCTAGTGGTCTATCCTCATGATGCATGCACAACTATATATTCATAGACTTATTCACTGCACCTTTCAGTGGCTCATAGTAAAAACACATGTCATTATAAACTTACTGCATAGACTTCTTCGTGCTAAGCACTTGTTGGAATATAATGGACCTCGGAACCCTCCTTTTGGAAACCACTCTCAACGTCAGGGGACCTCCACGGAACCCTACTCGGTTGCTCTATGGGATCTGTCGGCGTTAGGGGATCTCCGCGGAACCCGCTTGGCACCGCTGCTGACGCTAGCCAGAACTGCAGGAACCCGCTCAGCGTGTGGGAGTACTGATAGTCCCTACTTTACTTCGAAAAATAATTAAGTTAACTGAAAATAAGGACCCATTTTTTTTCTTTTTCTTAAACATAAAATATTATTATACGTCAAACTAAAGCCATGCGTGTAGACTATTGTGAGTCCCATATAATCGTATCACAGATAAAGGCGTGCATCGTCTGTCATACCTGTACATACATGAACAATAAAGTAAACAGCACCAAGAGGATCCAACAGTCAATGTCATACATGTCAATTAGTTATAGGTACATATCATAGATGTGGAACTAATACATAAAAAGGGCTGTAAATATCCTAGCCCGTACTACAAAATAACATGTAGCAAAATATACATCAAGCTAATGCTACTAGCAAAAAGGGGACGTCTGACGACAGGGTCTGGATATCGTGCTGGTCAGGTCTCGAGCTTGTCCTCGCTGAACTCCTCCTCTGGATCCTCCTCGGGGTCCTCCTCTGGATCCTCTTCCTCCGGCTCTGACCCCTCTGGCTCGTACACCGGCTCTGGCTCGTCCTCCTCGTCATCCTCCTCCATGGCTACCAGAGGATACTCCTCCTCGGGTGAGGAAGGCACTGGAACATCTGGCAGGTCACGAGGGCCGTAGGATGGTCCTGCCTCGCGGCTGGGGGTGCGAGGTGCGAACTGACGGCGATAGTCTCTGGTCGTCCTCATCCGTGTCGTCTGCTGGTAAGCCTTGGGCGGTCGCAATCTCACAGAGACTGGGTCGACCTCCACGCCCTTCTCGTACGGAATGGGCTCGCCGTTGGCAGAAGTCTCTAGCTCGGGAAGTACGGTGGCGCAACTCGACGAGGCGTGGGGCAGTTCACTACTAGCACTGACCAAAGCTCTGCCTCCTCCCCTGTCTCAGGGTCTACTGTCCTAAATCTGCTGCGCAGGATCCGCCTCTTCCTCGGCGGGGACGTCATCTATCTCGCCTGAAGCCATAAGTGAGTGGGGGTGAGAACAGTGGTTCTCAGTGGTGAACTATGACTAGGGCTCTAGTTACTCAATTATGCTCTGGCCGTCCAAGAGATCTCTAGTGTTCATGCATCTAGACATCCTACTAGCTATTTCTTGCCTAAGTTCCTGGGCGGCTTTATCTAGTTACTAGGTGACAGGGAACTAATCTTTCTTACTAAGTTCTCGTGCTTTCTATCCTCGACCGTTCTGACACTACTACTCATATCTGTATGCCCGATGACCTTGCCCCATGCGTTCCTTATGAGCATGGCGACATGGTCGAGGCATAACGACGCTTTAATCACATATGTATGTATGCAAGGTGATCGTGTCCCATGCGTTCCTTATGAGCCTGGTGCCGTGATCGAGCCCCATGTGTTCCTTATGAGCATGGTGACGTACACAATGCCTGCGTTCCTTATGAGCCTGCTCTTGTGCACTATGCATGAACTCTAACAACTTAAGTATCTGGTACCATATACTTTCTTTCTCTTACGCGTACCGGCTTACCCGGGTTAGCGTCTTCTCATTCATTACATCTCATCATCATATGCACTTTATCTTTCTGTACTGTTCTGGTTCTTATTGTTATCTTCATTCATTAATCTTGGCATATCATAGTCTCTAGTGGTCTATCCTCATGACGCATGCACAACTATATATTCATAGACTTGTTCACTGCACCTTTCGGTGGCTCAAAGTAAAAACACATGTCATTATAAACTTACTGCATAGACTTCTTCGTGCTAAGCACTTGTTGGAATATAATGGACCTCGGAACCCTCCTTTTGGAAACCACTATCAGCGTCAGGGGACCTCTGCGGAACCCTACTCGGTTGCTCTATGGGATCTGTCGGCGTTAGGGGATCTCCGCGGAACCCGCTTGGCACCGCTGCTGACGCTAGCCAGAACTGCAGGAACCCGCTCAGCCACTCTAGGGTATCTCCGCGGAACCCCAGCGGTCACTACTACTGGTACTCACTCGGTCTACTCTCCAATCATCACTTCGGGGAACCTCCGCGGAACCCACTCGGTACCACTCCTAGTGCCTACTCGACACTCTTCTCGTAGCCTTCTCAACTCTCCAGGGATCCTCCGCGAAACCCACTCAACACCATTCCTGGTGCACACTCAACACTCTTCACGTAACCCTCTCAGCTTCCCAGGGATCCTCCGCGGAACCCTCTCAACACCATCTCTGGTGTCCACTCAGCAACTCCATGCAACCTAATCAACTCTTGGGGATCCTCCGCGGAACCCACTTAACACCATTTCTGGTGCCCACTGAGCAACTCCATGTAACCTCCCCAACACTTTAGGGATCCTCCGCGGAACCCTCTCAGTACTACCCATGGTATCCACTCAGGCACTTCAGAAAAACCATGCAACACTCCGGGGTACCTATGAACCCAACTCCGAACTACCTAAGAACCCACTCAGCCACTCTAGGGTCCCTCCGCGAAACCCTACTCCATCACCACTTCTGGTGTTCACTCGGCACACCCTCCAGGGAACTACTCAGCCACTCTAGGGGTCCTCCGTGGAACCCCTTCGGTCACCGCTACTGACCCGCTCTTCTACTCTAGACTCCTCTCAGTACTCCTTCCGCGGAAAACTCGGCGCCCAGCTCTTGGCTTATTTTCTCTCATTCTCTTACACTCATCCCATGGTCACACCACACATTCCAACCGTACTCGAGCAACAACAGGACGTTCAAGAATCATGAAACAACATAAATATATTCAATATGCAACAATAATATGCGTACTCATGGAATTTCTAAATCTTTCTTACTCAAAACACACACATAAAACATACAAATACACATCCCATAGACAGGGGTGATGATAGCACCCACCTGTAGAAAGCTTGGTGGTGGTGGTGGTGAAGTTTGAAGTGAAGTCCACAAGCCTT
>QANU01106423.1:0-10108 GCA_003254905.1 Nissolia schottii
TGGTGCAAGTAATCAATTACACCATGCTAGTAATCGATTACAAGCAACAAAATTGGTGACTCGATTTTAAAAACTGCTCTAAGTAATCGATTACCCTCAGCAGTAATCGATTACATGGCTTGGTAATCGATTACCAAACCATAGTAATCGATTATCTTTTGAAATGTTGCCTCCAGTAATCGATTACCATGTGTGTTAATCAATTACCAGGCTAAAATTTCAAATGGTTAATCGATTACCTGCCTGGTTATATCATTCTTGGTTCATTTTTAGCCATTTGTAATTGATTATTCACTCTTCTCTTCTAACCCGAAGCTCTCCTCCTCCATTGCTCCTCCATTTTTCTCAAATTTCTCTCAAAATTCTTGTGATTCTTGTGCTTGGCTTCATCACTCTCCATTGTTCTAGTCTCCTCTCCTTTTCTCTAAAGACCAAACTCTATCCTCTCCTCCATGGCTACTTCAAGCTCTGGCTCCAGGAGAGCAAGAACCAAAAATGTTGAGTATGGTCTCAATCCTCTGGATATCTCCAGGTTGCTCAAGACTGAAGAGTTGAGGAAATGGTTCCTCTCAAACATTTTGGAGTGTCCCATTCTTTCTCCCAAGTATGGCATTCTGAACATCTTCTCTGCTGCTGGTATGGACTTTCCTTCTCTTCTTGAATATCAAGGTTTAGAAGACTTTGTTTCCCTTCATGGTTCTTACTGTCCTGAACTAGTAAAAGTCTTCTGTTACAATCTGAGATATTCTAATGGCAAACTGGTGTCACAAGTAAAGGGAATAGACATAAGTATGTCACTAGAAGATTAGGGAACTGTTTGGGGATTCCCTATGAAGGAAGGAAACTGAGTGCTGAGATTCTCTGTCCTTGGAAAAACTTCAATAGGAAAACCTTTTACCAGAGTCTGTGTAGGTTTTCTGAGGAACAACTTAATGAGAAACGTCAAAGATTAGAATCTGCACATACTAGGGACATTCTACCTGTTGGTCCTCTTACTTGATGGTTACTTTGTTAAGCTGTCCACAATCTACGAACATCCTCATCGACCCATTTTTCTTTCCAACAAATAGCACAAGGGCTCCCCATGGTGACGCGCTTGGTCGAATAAGCTGCTTCTCCAGGAGTTCTTCTAACTGTCGTTTTAGTTCCTGTAGCTCCACCGGGACATGCGGTACGGGGCGAGGGAAACTGGCCTAGCTCCAGGGATTAAGTCGATGGAAAATTCCACTTCCCTTTCTGGGGGAAACTCCGGGATGTCGTCGGGAAACACATCTGGGTACTCTCATACCACCGGGATCTGGTCCACCTGCTGCTTCGTCTCTAGCTCTGACGATGCTAGCAGGATGTATTCTTGACTCTGAAGTGGGAAACAGTACAATGATACAGATTAAATTCTAGGGGTAGATGTCTCTGGACCTACGGGTGGAAGGCTTACTACCTTATCAGCACAGTCTAGGATAACTCGATTGGCACAAAGCTAGTCCATCCCTAAAATTATGTTTAAGCCTACTAGAGGAAGACATATTAGGTCAGCTATAAATACTCTACCCTACAGCTCAAATGGCCACTCAAGACATACTAAACAGGTCATGACAGGTGGCGCCGTTGGGGTAGACACACTTAGGGTGCATGGCAGTGAGGTGGGTGTCAAACCTAGGCTCCTAACATTGGCATGGGATATAAATGAATGTGATATTCCTAAGTCATAAAGTACAGTAAGGGATTTGCCCATGATTACGTCTTGGTGATGTGACAACTCTTGCTGCACTTTAAACAGACATTCTGCCTTGCCAGACATGTTCCCCCATGCGGTTTTCCGCATTTTGGGCAAAATACCCTAGGTTCTCCGCCTTGCTATAGGGGTCGTGGTCTTGGTGGAGCAGTCCTGGGTGGGCCTTGCCAAGGTTGGCTAGGTACTCCCCTAGGCCTTTGTGGTGGTGGCGACTGGTACGGTCTTCTGCCCCAGTTAGGGAACGGGGTCTGGAAGGGTCCCCTCTTCCTAGGGTCCTATTATGAGCTCCCTTGCTCCGCGAGCTACCTTACTCCACGAGCTTCCGCTTGTTCTTCTCATTCCTGGATGCGGTCAGGTTCTTCGCGGACTCCTCCAAGATCAAAAATTTGACTACCAGCGTCGCGTAATCCTGTGTGTCCAAATGGTTGACCGAAATCTACAACTCTGGCTTCAAACCCCTCCTGTATTTACCACATTTCCATTCTTTGTTGGGGTTTAACTTATAAGTTCTCGAATACCGACACAACTTTTTGAATGTTGTCGTGTACTCCGCTACTGTCTGCTCCCCTTGTTTTAACTCCAAGAGTTCTACTTCTTTTCGGTCGCGCATGCCCCTAGGAAAATGTTTGTCCACGACCGCAGTTGTGAACACGTTCCATGTGATTAAGCCTTCCCTATGCTCCTGCAGGGGCTTGGTGGTGTTCCACCACTCACGAACAATGCCTCGGAACATCCTTGTTGTAAACTTGACCTTCTGTTCATCGGTACAGAGGAGGTCCTCAAATATCTGCTCCATTCCCTGTATCCAGTTGTGAACTGCCTCTGGATCTATCACTCCTTCAAATGTGGGGGGTCTGGCCTGTATAAACTCAGCATACTTCTAGGCGTCCACTTCTTGCGCTGTTAGAGGCGCATTCCTTGCAGCACTGGTAGCTGCTATCTGAGCTGTTGCCCTGGCCATTTCTCAGATAACATCAGCAAAGTCAACTTGTTCTGGGGTGCGTAGTGTATGATCTCTTCTGGGCGGCATGACTGTTGTATTGTACTTACAAAATCCCGAGTTGATCAGTCTCCAGGAAAGCTAGTGCACATAAAATTAGCACATTCAACCTAGAAGCATTATGAAACACCCCTAGCTAACTGCATACACTCGAGACGTCCGCAATGCTCGCTAGGTTGTTTGTTTCTTGGTCGGAGTACTGTTAAGTCCCTCGTACACTTTGAAAGTAATTATTCAGGAAAATAGGGACCCTTTTTTTCTCATTACTCATTTCATAAAGTATTGCAGAAAATAGGAGCCATGCATGTGCGAATAACAGTTAAGGCAAACGATAGAGCCAGCGACTTACAGATAATCACGTATTATTCATACATTTATTACATCATTAGAGGGTCCACAAGGTATAGTCACAAGTCATAATATACTTATTATATTTTATCATCCGTACATACTTAGTTTCTAAGTTTCACTACAAGTTCTTTCAAAATTCCCAAGGCTAACCGGGTTCCTTGCTTTTCCGCCTAGGGCAACAGTCTGCGTTAGGGGTCCGTCACGGCTCCTCATCAGGCTAAGCAGCATCAGCGTAGTAGGAGTCATCGGTAGTTCTTGGAGCCATACATGAGTGGGGGTGAGAATGACAAGTTCTCAGTGGTTAACATTCTAGCGTAGCCTTGCATTTCCTCGGATATTCTCCAGGTCGCTCAGGGAATATCTAAGTGTCAATCATACTAGCCCCCTACTAATTATAATTCTTGGACCTATGTCTTGAGCAAATTTATCTAAGTTACTAAGTGATTGGGCATCTAATCTGGACATTACCTAGGCTTCGTGCTATTTTCTTTAACTCGTCTGAGTGTGGCAATACGAAATCGCCTGCTCGTGTTACTGCTAACTGACATACTAGTCGTCTTGGGCGTTCCCTTGACGATACATAATGCATAATATCATACGTACTATAAACTTGGCTACATATATACGTACAAATATACAATCATTCATTCATATGCATATCTATCTCATGCATGTCGGGGATCTGGAATTCTCTTATGTGCCCTGTGGCTGCGTCCTTCTTAGTCATTTCACCTTTGTAATCGTGGCCTCGGCTACCTCTTTACTTTCCCTATTGTGTCGACCTGGCAGTGCTCTTAACCGGTGTGGTAGCTAGCCATGTAAAGCTCATAGGAGGAAGACATCGAACGCGATAGGTACAACCACTCCCCTCACAGGAATGGCGAATGATCGGACCTTGGACTCGATCAGGTGTGGACACGTAGGTCAGACCTTGGACTTGACCTGGTCAGCCCTTGGACTTGACAACTCTTTCTTTCCTTCTTTCTTAACTGGGGCCCTTTCTTTACTTTCTTTCTTTCTTCAGGCCTTGGCCTGTTCTTGAAACACCCTAGCTAACTGTTTACCCATACGTAGTAAACAAAGCTCACTAGGTTGTTGTCTACCTAGTCGGAATACCTTAGTCCATAGTTGTCTTTTGAAAATAGCAGCATAAGAAAATAAGGACCGATTTTAAACTTTTAATTTGATCTTGCATAATTACTAAAATAGAGCCATGCGTCAGAATAAACATATAACAATGCGTATAACGGTAAAATAGTAAAACATCCAATATACATATCCAAGTGGTCCACCATACAAAGTCATATCACTGTATACATAATATGTACATAGATCAAAACATCAAATATAAAATCCAGCATATACAGCATCAAAACACAAGGACTACTGGAATGCTACTCAGTAAGCCCTTGGCAAAACATAACATTCTATCTATCTCTTAGCCGCTCATGGCTCATCTGGCGGCTCTTCTGCATCTTCAAAATATGATTCATCCTCTTCTGTACCTGAAGTCATAAAACAGTGGGGAATGAGAACGGTAGGTTCTCAGTGGAAATAACCTTAGTTCCTGAGTCGTTCATCAGATTATGTCAGACTTCAGGCCGCTCAGAGATCTCTAGTGAACATACATACTAATCAGCCTACTATTTATTATCTTGCCTATCTAAACGGCTTTAGTAGCATTAACATGTTACATGGGAACTATTCTTGCTTACTACATTCTCGTGCTGATTAACAGTTCGTGCATATACTTAACCGTCTCGAGCGTGCTCTTGACGGTACGGCATAATGGCAGAATTATACATTTCCCTTGAATTAAATAACGGCATGTAATTCAGAATACATTCAGCATAACAGAGTTCGGCAGAATATAAACATAACGGAATTCAACAGAATACATATCACAGAATCAACGGCATAATCATGACAGAATGAGCAACATAACATGTCTAGCAGAACGTAACAGAGTAACAGCATTTAACAGCCTAACAAAATACAGCAGTGTAGCAGAATACATCAGTATAACAGCATAGGTGTTATTCCCACCATAATAATGTCCTCTGTTGACACTAGTATGACGGAATAACCTCACACCCTCAGTATAGGCCGACACTGTCCTGACCTTACTGCGGTGGGCTTCCACCTGCCGTGTGCCCCTAGGGACCCCTCGACAGTGGGCTGGTATTGTACCCCCACCTAAGCTTGCCCCCGTACGACAATGCATAGGCGTGGTAACCACACACCTCCAGGTATGCCATCTCGACACCACCTGTGGCGGGCTTCCATCTTCAGTATGTCTATCCGACCTACTGAAATGGGCTTGTTATCTGGCTCTCGTGATCACGGCCTCAGCAGTATGTGGCATATAGCCAATTTCAGTATTGGGGCATTTAGCCCTTTTCAGCATGTGGCATTTAGCCATATTTTCAGCAGCATGGGGCATTGGCCCTTATTCAGCAGCATTGGGCATTGGCCCTTATTCAGCAGCATTAATGGTACCTGCAGCATGGCATGCTAGTTTCCCTATGGTTCATTTTAGCATAATTACTTATCTCCAAGTTTCTTATCATGTCTTTAACTAAGTGACTCATAATGCATGGCATAGCATAGATTCCATCATAAAGTACACCTAACATACATGGTCAGCATTATTTCATAATATACAGAATACACGTGCATCCAATTTAACTATCAATTATCATTACAGCATCAATACCATACTATGAGTCTCAAGAGGGTACCATCAGCTTTTCTTAGTCTCAAGCCGCTCAGCGAAAACTTGAGGTTCGCTCAGCGGTTTGGACCTTGGCGCTTAGCGATAAAGATTGCATCGCTCAGCGGTACCAACCTTATCGCTCAGCGACTAAACTTTCTCGAGCCTTCTTCCACCGCCTTAATTTAAAAATATCTTTTCACCTTTCCACGTAAGTCATGTCTCATTCAACGGTGCCTGAGACGTCGCTCAGCGACCCCTGTTCGAGACATGCAAACCGAATTCTCTTCCATTTTCTTTCCTTCTCTTCCATGGCACCCTACATGAGTCTCACACATGATTCAAGCATAATAATCACATCTAATCAAGGTCACAAGACCCTCCCAAATTGTCTTCCTAACCCTAGCATCAATTCTAACATATTTCATCACATATTCCATAAATCACATGCATAAGCAAATAAGCACATAACATACACAAGCACTCATTCACCATCAAAGAGGTGAGGAACTAGGGTTACCCACTTCTTCAAAAACTTGTTGTTGCTAGGAGAAAAGGAAACCAAGCCTTGCTTGCTTACTTGAGAACTCCTTAACCTAAAATGAAAACTTGACCTAATTAGGGTAAATATGGCCATGGAAGCTTGGTTCTTCACCAAGTGATGAAACTTACCAACTATGCTTGCTTTGCCTTCCTTAGGGACTTAAGAATGAATTATGATGATGAGCTTAAAGCTTGTAGGCTTGCTTGAACTCTTCTTTGTCAAGAAAAGCATAAACCCTAGATTATGGAGTTTAGGGTCTTGGAGCTTGATTCCTTAGATTCCACTTGAAGAGAAGCTCTTCACCTTGAAGCTAGCTTGTCTCCTTAATGATTGTGAGAATAAACTATGATGATGAAGAACAAAGGAGGATGATTAACCTTGATGGATTTAGAAGCATATGTCTTGAAACTTAGGAAGAAGAAATAAATTAGCTTTGGTGTGTTTTGGGAGATGAAATTTCAGTTTTGGCAAGGGGAAGGGCAGCCGTGCCTTTTTTTCTTTATCTCATGGCTATGTGTATTTCCTATTTTGCCCTTAGTGTAGTTTAGGTTATGTTTGGTCATTAATTGTTTATGTCCGGACGTCCTAAAAATATTCCGGGCTTACCGTTGTGACCTATTAATTATCCTGGTTAATATTAAAATCTTAGATGACATATTCTTACATTTATTTTCATGTTCATTTATTTTACAGACTCCTATGAGTCGTAAAGAAATTACAGTAAAACCCTAATTTTAATCCGAACGTCACCGGATGTCACAAGATCGTCAAAGAGTTATTTTTAAATAATATTACAGAAATAAAATTAATATTTAAATTTTATTATAATTTTACCTCACCTTTTTCTTATTATTATATTTTTAATTTTACCTTAATTAGCATTTTAAATTGGAGGAAAAAGTCGGGTTGTTACAGTTCTCATCATCATAAGGCCTTGGCCTTCTTCTCAATGTCGGGCCTTGGCCCGTTGCTATTGCTATCAGGCCTCTGCCTGCGTTGGTCTTAACCAATCCAGCTTGCCGAATTGGTAAGGGGCGTGTCTATAAGATGTGCCAAGAGAAATAGGGAAACATCCTAGTTATATAACTATACTCTTTAACTAAGGTCTTCCGGACCAACTAGGGCTAGAACCTTCCTAACTCGTCTTCATTCCCTAGGGTTCAATTATGATCATGTTGGACTTTATATGAGGACTTCTAGCTATCTATGGTCGTCCTAGGTCATACGACGACCGGTTCCTCATGATGCATTCTTTCCGGTACAAGGGTGTGCATAACCGCACTTGTTGGATCCCATAGAATAGCTAAAACTCAAGTTCTTCAAGAAGCATGCGAATGATTAGGGTTTGGGCATTCAGATGAATTCCTGAGACTTTTTTCACTCGATTGAAATCTCCCTTCTTTCACTTGAAATTCTTTTCAGGTTTTCATTCGATTGAAATCCTCATTCAATCGATTGAAATCTTTCTCAGACTTTCATTCGATTGAAATCTTTCTCAGACTTTCATTCGATTGAAATCCAAAAATCTTTCAATTGATTTCCATGGGAATTCAATCGATTGAACTAGTTCAAAATAGGCTCCCGAGAGCATTTTCTCCTAGGGGTTTTCACAGTAAATATTTTCTCATTTTCCAGTGATCTAACAGGTACAGTTATGGTTCCCAAATGTCAAAATCATCAAGAATCACTTTCCACAACTTATTTCCTATCGTTTCTACCAAGTATTTTCCTAAGTAAATACACATAGATACATATACACAGTCATATAAATAACCAGATAGACAGTGGGCTTAGAGTTACCCACTTCCTATGCGGATTCGGGGTTGATAAGGTGATCACGGAGAAAATCCTTGTCACAAAGGCGTGCTTCAAGGAATTTTCGGGAGTCCAGCAGCACTTCCGCTATGTGCACGAACAATACTAGAAATGGGGATAAACTGAAAGAAAGTAAGTAAACTTCTGAATTATTTTTCTTTTTACCTCAGGGAGCCCTTTTATAGTAGTGGCCCCCTGCTTAATTATTTATTTAATTATTAATTAATTTTATTATTATATTATTATTTTATTGTAATTATCCAAAATTTATTGGCCCTCTGTTCAGTTTCGGTCCCGTTTGATCGTGTTTGGTAACCATTCACCCATGTACGGATGTCGGAAAATATTCCAAACACATATCTGTGATCAACAAATTTTTCTGGCCAGGATGGCATACTAAAACAAGGTATCCGGGAACTTGTTTCCGCCAGCCTATATTTCACAGATCCCTTTGTCCCTCAACCGGATTTTCGTTTTGACCAAAAACGGGCACAGACCTCGCAGTGTTCCGCGAGATCGTAACTCCATGACTTCCTCCAAAGTTTAAGGGAATTAGATCTTGTCAATAATTTGCCCTCGTCCCATAATCATTTTCCTTTATGCTTTTTAATTAGGCCAAAAATCCATAAAGTTTGCAAAATCTTCCTAAGGGAAAAATCGGGTTGTCACACATTATACACCGTTATCATGCTCGAAAGCATAACGCTAGCGGCTTACGCTTAAGTCCTAAGCCGGCCATACTAGGTTGTTATCTGCTTGGTGGAAATACTCATAGTCCCTAGTTATCTTTTAGAAAATAGCTCCTTATTCTGAAAATATGGACCTGTTTGAAAATTCATTAATATTACCCCGATGTTTCAATTATGAGTCATCTGTGCGACGATATATATACACACACACATAACATTCTCAGATACGCAGGGAGGTTAATTGTAGCAGAATCAACAGGCGTCCACATACATCATACACGCAAGGGTCCATTAACATTTAATTCATAGCTATTATACATGTACTTGACGTTATACTAGACACATGTTACATGTACTTTCTTACAAGTTACTGTACACAGATGTTGCTAATTATAGTAGTGATAATATCTAAGGTTGTCAAAATCTATCATTGGATACACAAGGGTTCTGCTGGTGCCAGGTATCAGTCCCCTGAGTTGTGGTCGGGGTTCTCTTCTAGATCTTCCTCTTCCTCCACTTCCGACGAGTTCGTGCTCATATGGTCCTCGTTCTCTGGGTCTTCCCTCACAGCCGTGGGGGATTCCGGAGTAGAGGAATCATTTCCCCACTCACCCTCCAGGGAGATCTCTGGGGTAGCAGGCTAGTCTCGGTGTGCTGTGGACGGTCCTGCCTTTGCATCATGGGTGCGAGGAGTGAAATGACAGCGAAAGAACGGGGTGAATCATTTCTTTGCCCCACATTGGTAGAAGTGCTTCGGGGGTCGAGGTGGCCACGATTTCGGGTCAATATCTCCACGTCCTTGTCGTACGACGGGAGTTCTTCTTCTTCTATGTTGAGGAGGATAGGCGTGGCGGATGAGGAGTTAGGGCCAATTGGTATCTTGGAGGAGAGTATTGGCACTGACTGAAGGGGACTGGGGCATTCCAGCGTGGCGTAGGTACAGGTCTCCGTGACGAGCCCAGTATCATGGTCACGCTGCTTAATTCTACTCCGCAGCATGGTCCATTTTCGCAATGGGGTACTCATTGAATTCACCTGGCATCGTAAACGAGTGGGGGTGTGAACGGTACGTCCTCAGTGGAAACCTGCTAAGCGTGGACTGGCCTTGCTTAACCCATTTAGGAGCCAAGCTGCTCTAGAGGTCTCTAAGTGTCATACAGAATACTTCCTCTACTTGTAATTTTGTCTTGTACTAGATCCAGATCAACATTATTTATGTTTCTAGGTGATTGGGTGTCTCTAATCTTCTTATAAACTAGGGAAT
>QANU01106423.1:17864-28535 GCA_003254905.1 Nissolia schottii
AAGTTAAGAACTGGTGGCGGGCAATCAAACGATAGTTCTATGTAATAAGTAACTGGATGCATGAAACTATGATGTGATTAAAATTCCCAACAAGCTCCGGAACTACCTCTGATTTGTTTCCTATTTTATTTTCCTGTCTTTTATTTATTTAGTCTATTTAAATATAAATCAAATCACAAATCTTTCACCTCATTGTTTAATTAAATGAACTCAAGAACGGTATTTTTACAACTCCCTGTGGGATCGACCATACCCTATACTGCAATTGGATTCCTTTGGAATCTGAAAGCCGTAAAGTAGGTATGTATATAAATATTTAATTTGAACGACAAAGAAGTACAAATACGCCTTCTACGAGCTTGGCACGGTTGTGACAAACCAAAGCTGTGTCAAGATCCGAGAAAGTGGTTAAAAAGGCTTTCATCAAACAATTCATGAATAATCATTAAGCGCAAGACCTCAAATTAATCCTAATCTAGAGTTACCGTATGCAAGATATTAAAGACCTACTCCTCCATGGATGGAGGATAGAAACTCATAATAAGTAAAGCGAAAAAAAGAGTAAAGGGCAACGGAGAATTCAAATAATAGAACCTGAATACAATTCGGCAGAACTTCGTAACAATTCTTCAAAGAAAAGACTTCTAACAAAGCACTTCTAACATAAACCTAAAGTGCACAAAATAAAAGGGAAAAAGTGTAGGTAATAGAAGTGGAGTTCTCCCAAGTTAAGAGGAACTTGGATGGGTTATGGATGTTCCTCAAGTGAATGCCTTAGCCTCCTATGTATAGGCAAAGGTCCGACGGAACCGCTCAGCGGTTTAGGTACCACCGCTGAGCGGTAAATGAGTAATAGCTGAGCGGCAAGGCAGTATCGCTGAGCGGCGTAATCATTTCATGTGGCTTAATAAATGTGTCGGCAGTTTTTTGTAGGGCGGCACCGACGTGCCAGAGCGGCGCCGCAATCCAGGTCGGCGACAGCTGGCGCATTTAATGCGGCGGCGGCAAGTGGCTCCGGGGCTTCACCGCTAAGCGGCCATGGGTTCACCGCTCAGCGATTCCTTGTCCTATTCACGCTGAGCGATGCTGTTAACCATTGAGCGGTCCTGCTCTAATTCGCCATTTTGCTTCTTTTTTCCTCTTTTGCCCTTGGCCACATCTTCTCTTCATATCTTCAATGATCCTCTTCATTCCTTTCCTACAATTAAAATATAAAAACTACAAAAGAAATATACACATTAAATTCTAAGATTAAAACAATGCTTGAACTTGCCGTTTTCTCAATTTCTCACAAAAGAGGATAATGTGCAAAACATATTGATTAAGTATTAAAACCACACATTTTTAGTATGCACTTGTTCATTTATAGGATAATAAAATAGGGTGCAAAATCCATTTATCAAATTATCCCACACTTGAACAATTGCATGTTCTCATGCAAGAAACTAAGAATTCAAACCAACTTAAAAGTGAAAATAAAACAAAAAGTAAAGAACGAAAAAAATCTTTCTGGTGCGGCGACACTATTTACATCCCCCTACAAAGCCGCAAAACTTAGGAAGGCACTTAAGCCGACTCACTAATTACCAGACAACTGTGCAAAATACATGACAATCCAAAAATTAAAGTACATTTACACAAGAGATGATATTTTTGTGCATTAAAACTAATTTTCTTGGCATATCAATCATGAACAAAGTATAAGTCAAGGCATGTTAAAATCAATTGGGCCTCATGATGTGAACCAAAGTTATTGTTTCAACGAACTAACACAAGTTGATCAACAAATTAACTCTGAATTTGTTGGTTAATGAACTTGGCTAGAAAAATTAGTTTTACAAAGCAAAACTAAGAGAATGTAGGCAGCGGAATCGGATAGCAAACCAAAGAATTGGAATCACTCCAATTTGAGACAAAACACACAAAGGATTTGGTGAAGTCCTTTGATAATCTCACTTCTTGAATCACTCAAGAATTTAGGAGAATCACTCTCACAAATATGTTTGATAGAAATCAAAGAAATGCTTAATCTTATTGTTATTTTCGTGTTACCACTTTGGCTGCCTTATATAGCTTGCCAATTTGTGTTACATAATACCAAAAATCACAAAATGAACTCCTAAAGGCTTCCCCAAAAACCCTAACCGAAAATCCACTCTAAAGGCACCATAATTGCATTAACATTCAGCCAAAGATGCTTTGTAACCTATGGCTGAGCATTCAAACTATTGGCTACCCATTAAGAACTAACTAAATGCAAAACAATGCACTAATTCTAACTTATTCCATGGCTAAAAACGTCCAAAACTAAATGGCATAGCCATTTATTAGAAAAACATCAAACAAACTCTAAAAAAATCTCATTTACGTTACACCACTTGGACCGCACGTTTCCATGATGCAATTCACTATTTTGGACTCATCACCTCACAGGTTAGTGTGTGTCACTCATCATTCAAAGTGTATAGGTTCATCCAATGCTCTCTCAAACACTATACAAGAGTTGCCTCCATGGGCTTGACTTTCTTCTAAGCATCATGGATCACCAAATATATATGACACGCATCAAGAGGTCTTTTTAAGGTTGTAATGGGGCCAAGGTCAAGGTGGGATATCATATGGCTAGTGAGCTAAAGCCTAAGACTTAGTAGAATTCATGGCATATGTGCTTAAACGACGGTGCAAGGACCTTGATCTCCATTAGCTTCTCTTGCCACTGCTTACCGATTAGCTCAGGGGAGTTGTTTTGCAGATTAGTTGCCTCAAATTTTTTTTTTAAAGGGCACTTTTTTAAAGATTTTCCAACTAGGAGTAATTGTGGTTGCTCTCCCCCCCACTTTGAATGTTACATGTCCTCATGTAACCCCACACTTGTTGCTTAGCACATATGAACAAATGGACCACAATTCTCCTAATCCCTAAAGCCAGGTGTATCATGGTTTTTCTTGGTTTATTAGCTTATAATGTGCGAATTATTCAACAAAAGGCTACAAGGGTCATAGGGGCTAACAAGGGTCACATATTCAAGATAGGCTCATATGGATATGTAAGCTAAATACACAAGGAATGCCTCAATCATACCACATGCCATATACAAAGGTAAAAGTGCAATGCAGAGAATCAGGCAAGTTCTGGACTTGAACACTAGTGAGTGTACACACAACAAAGAAAGGAATGACATGTAGTGTTGTCATCCGATAAACGGCTCAAAAGCTTACCAGGTAATTATCATTCAATTAATTAAAACATGCCAGGATTTATAAAATGTTCAATTAAACATAATGCCATAATTAAATACAACATTTCACATTGCACAAATTAATCATCAACTAGTCTAAATTATCCCTAATTCATGAATTTTCAGAACTATTGCACAATTAAAACTACTACCTTAAACAAAGAAAACTTTCCCACCCCACACTTAAAGAATTGTACTGGTCTTGATGCACAAAATAGGGGAAGAAAGAAAAATTAAAACAAAACAAATAAATAAGAGAAAAGGAAAGAAAAACTCACAACGGTGGGTTGTCTCCCACCCAGCACTTTTGTTTAACGTCCTTAAGTTGGACGATTAGTAGCAGCTTTATTGGTCATGCGGAGCAAGAAACTGAACCTCCACTTCTTCTTGGAGACTTCCAGCAGCGTCGTGGTACGGCTTAAGACGGTGTCCATTGACTGCAAATGTAGTAGCGGTCTTTGGATCTTTGAGCTCAATCTTACCGTATGGGTGGACTTTGGTGACGACATAAGGGCCATCCCACCGAGATCGGAGTTTTCCAGGCATGAGTTTAAGCCAAGAGTTGTAGAGTAACACCAATTGTCCTTCTTGGAAAGCTTTTTGATGTGTTTATTGTGGAACAACTTGGTCTTCTCCTTGTATAGTCTGGAATTCTCATACGCGTCCAATCGGAGTTCTTCTAATTGTTGGAGTTGTAACTTCCGGTGGCATCCAGCTTCCTCCAAATCCATATTGCATTGTTTGACCGCCCAATATGCTCGATGCTCTGATTCCACTGGCAGGTGGCAAGGCTTGCCAAATACTAGCCGAAACGGGCTCATCCCAATGGGAGTCTTATACGCGGTCCTGTATGCCCAGAGAGCATCATCCAAACGCAGCAACCAGTCCTTCTTGTTTGGCTTAACCATCTTTTCCATGATTCCTTTAATTTCCCGGTTAAACACTTGAACTTGCTCGTTAGTTTGGGGATGGTAGGGGGTGGATACCCTATGAACAACCCCGTATTTACGGAGCAAAGCTTCCATGCGCCGGTTGGAAAAATGGGTTCCCTGATCACTAACAATAGCTCTTGGCATTCCAAACCTGCAAAAGATATTAGATCGAACAAAAGAGACAACTACAGCAGCATCGTTTATTCTGGTGGCAATTGCTTCTATCCATTTAGATATATAATCCACAGCCAAAAGGATATAAGTAAAACCATGGGATACAGGAAATGGACCCATGAAGTCAATTCCCCATACATCAAAAACTTCACAAAATAACAACGGTTGTTGGGGCATCTCATTCTTCCATGTAATATTACCTGTTCTCTGGCATTGCTCACATGATTTGCAAAATTCATAGGCATCTTTAAACAATGAAGGCCAATAAAATCCAGAGTCTAAAACCTTCCTGGCCATGCGTTGGGGTCCAAAGTGGCCACCACTCGCAAAAGTATGGCAAAATTTAAGGATGGACTCAACTCGGATCTTGGAACACATCGTCGAATTACTTGGTCACTGCCAATTTTCCAGAGGTAAGGGTCCTCCCACAGATAATAGTTAGCATCGCTTTTTAGCTTTGCTAATTGATTTTTTGAAAATTGTGGGGGCCCTTTATTGGAGACCAAGTAATTTACGATGTCAGCATACCATGGTCTCTCAGACATCATTAACAAGGAATTATCGGGAAAATCATCTCGAAGTGGAAATGGGTCAGGTGAAATGTGCGTAAGGCGACTCGGATGGTCTGCTACCAATTTCTCGCCTCCACTTTTATCTTTAATTTCCAAATCAAATTCTTGGAGCAGTAGCATCCATCTGATAAGACATGGTTTGGCCTCAGGCTTTTTCAAAAGGTACTTTAGGGCTGCATGATCCGTATACACCACCACTTTGGAACCAACCAAATAAGATCGAAATTTGTCGAGAGCAAAAACTATTGCTAAAAGCTCTTTCTCTGTGGTGGTGTAGTTAGACTATGCAGTATCCAAAGTTCTAGAAGCATAAGATATCACATGAGGAAACTTACCAACCCGTTGAGAAAGCACGACGCCCACAGCATGGTCTGATGCGTCGCACATTATTTCAAATGGCAACCCCCAATCTGGCGGCTGAATGATAGGGGTTGTTGTCAGGGCGTGCTTTAAGGTGTCGAATGCTTCCTTGCACTTATCATCAAAAACAAAGTCTGTGTCCTTGTGCAAGAGGTGAGGGGATGAGCAATCTTGCTGAAATCCTTGATAAACCTCCTATAAAAACCTGCATGTTCAAGAAAAAAACGAATCTCCCGCACGCATGCGGGGTAAGGCAGAGATGAAATAATATCGATTTTAGCAGGATCAACAGCAATTCCCTTGCTAGAGACTACATGGCCTAAAACTATACCCTGTTTGACCATAAAGTGACATTTTTCAAAATTTAAGACAATGTTAGTTTCAATACAACGCTGGAGTACTCGAGCAAGGCTATCTAAGCAAGACTCAAAAGAAGTACCAAAAAGGTAAAGTCATCCATAAATACCTCTATGCAGTCCTCCAGGAAATCAGAAAAGATGCTCATCATGCATCGCTGGAATGTGGCAGGTGCATTGCAGAGCCCGAAGGGCATCCTCCGATAAGCAAATGTGCCAAAGGGACAAATGAAGGTGGTCTTCTCTTGATCTTCTGGGGCAATGCGAATCTGAAAATATCTTGTATAACCATCAAGAAAGCAATAATGAGATTTACCTGCCAACCTCTCAAGCATTTAATCAATGAAAGGAAGGGGATAGTGATCCTTGCGGGTGGCATTGTTGAGGCGTCGATAATCAATACAAACGCGCCAGCTGTTTTGCACTCTGGTAGGGATCAACTCATTTCTCTCATTCTTCACCACAGTGATTCCGGATTTCTTAGGGACCACCTGTACTGGGCTTACCCACTCACTATCAGAAATAGGATAAATCATACCCGCTTTCAAGAGCTTCATCACTTCCTTTTTCACAACATCCAGAATCAGTGGATTGAGCCGTCTCTGCGGTTGTCGAACCGGCTTTGCCCCGTCCTCCAAAAGTATCCTATGTGTACATGTGGAGGGGCTAATCCCGGTAATGTCATTGATGGTCCAACCAATGGCTTTCTTGTGCTTCTTTAGCACAGCGACCAATCGTTCTTCCTGCTGAGAGGAGAGATCATTTGCTATAATTACTGGTAGAGTGTCATCCTTCCCTAAGAAAATGTATTTGAGATGAGAGGGAAGGGCCTTTAATTCCGGGCCTGCCGCTTGATTATCACCTGTTCCTGCAACCTTACTCATTTCTAAAATAGGAGATGCATTAAATATATCAAAATTCTCAGAATTTTTACTTATACCTTCTTGTAGAGATGCATCTACCTCTTTACAGGCAAAACACAATTTATTGACACCATCACAATCAGGGCATTCAAATTCAGGTGTTAATTCTAGCATTTTATCAGCCCAAGTGTCGTAAGTGTCCAAAACTAAGGAGTCAATGATATCAATTTGAAAAACTGAGTGCTCTTCTGAAGGGTAATGCATGGCCTCAAGTAAACCGAATTGTACATGCATATCCCCGCACTCCATAGACAGTGTACCAGCATGTACATCAATCTTAGCCCTTGTAGTTTTCAAAAATGGGCGTCCTAAGATCAATGTTGGCTAGTTGACATGACTGTCATTCTCCATTTCTAGTACATAAAAGTCTGTGGGAAATATTAAATCATTTACCTTAACTAGGACATCCTCTAAGATTCCTTCTGGTCGGGCGGTACTGCGGTTAGCGACCAGTTGGCTTGAGGTTTCCCTTGTGTAAGGATTTGTAGATGGACTTTGGCATGACATTTATGGCTGCTCCCAGATCTGCTAAGGCCTTAGTGAATAATCTCTGTCCTATAATGCAAGAAACCAAAAATGTACCTGGGTCTGTACACTTGGGAGGTAATGGGCTGGATTTAATAATAGACGATACATTTGCCCCCATGCTGACTTGTGCGGTGTCCTTGAGCCTTCCCTTATTAGTGCACAAGTCTTTCAAGAACTTGGCATATTTGGGAATCTGTCTAATTACTTTTAGCAAGGGAATATTTACCTCTACTTTCTGAAATGTGTCTAAGAACTCCTTTTCTAATTGTAATGCAACAACTGACTTAGGTTTGGGACCTTTGTGAGGGAAAGGGAGTGGGACAGGTGATTCTCCTGTCTGCAATGGTTCAGGGCACCGATTAGGTTCTTCTGTCTGCTTTAAGTCTTCTGCTCCAGTGTTATCGCTAGAGTCCTCTTCTCCGGCTTTTCTTTTAGAGTCTTTTTCTCCAGCTTGGCCGCTAGAGTCTTCACAGTCTTCATCCGGTGGTACCTGCAAAATGGTACCAGACCTCAGGGTAATAGCACTTACATTTGCCCTCAGGTTTGGCACAGTTTGAGAAGGAAGATGGGATGAGCTGCTTGTTTGTGATTGCTTGTTGGAGTGGATTTCACTTTGTATTGCTGATAAGGCAGCTTCGTACTTTTTTTGTGAAGCCTGCATGTCCTGCATCATTTTTAGTATTTCTTGTAGCACAGGGCTCTCAGAGGCAGCTTGTGATGGTTGTGGAGCAGGCTGAAACTGCTGTTGGGGAGCAGGATGAAACTGCTGTTGTGACCTCTGCGGAGGAGGCACATATCTTCGTTGTTGCTGTGGGAATTGTTTGGGTTAGGGTTGCGGATTAAGAGTGTTGGAGTTGTTACCCCATTTGAATGCCGGGTTGTCCTTCTTGCTTGGGTTGTAGGTGTTGCTGTAAGGATTATACCTCTACTAGTTAGATTGATCTGGCTTACCAGGGAACATGGCTGCAACTGTAGAAGTATCGTCCCTGAGAAGTGGACATTGCTCAGGGGAATGAGATATGCCATCAGGACAGAGAGAGCAAGTCATTTGGGTTTGTTGTCTCATAGCCAAAACACTGACCATGTCTGCCAATTTGTCAACCTTTTATGTGAGAGACACTAACTCAATATTTGGGTGGTCAACAGTAACTTCATATGCTCCNGTATTTCTTGTAGCACAGGGCTCTCAGAGGCAGCTTGTGATGGTTATGGAGCAGGCTGAAACTGCTGTTGGGGAGCAGGATGAAACTGCTGTTGTGACCTCTGCGGAGGAGGCACATATCTTCGTTGTTGCTGTGGGAATTGTTTGGGTTGGGGTTGCGGATTAAGAGTGTTGGAGTTGTTACCCCATTTGAATGCCGGGTTGTCCTTCTTGCTTGGGTTGTAGGTGTTGCTGTAAGGATTATACCTCTACTAGTTAGATTGATCTGGCTTACCAGGGAACATGGCTGCAACTGTAGAAGTATCGTCCCTGAGAAGTGGACATTGCTCAGGGGAATGAGATATGCCATCAGGACAGAGAGAGCAAGTCATTTGGGTTTGTTGTCTCATAGCCAAAACACTGACCATGTCTGCCAATTTGTCAACCTTTTATGTGAGAGACACTAACTCAATATTTGGGTGGTCAACAGTAACTTCATATGCTCCTCGGGTATGCTGGTTAGCTCGCATCTCATATCTGGAATGATCAGCCATTTCACTTATCAACTGTCTGGCTTCCTCCGGTGTTTTCTTGTTCTTTAAAATTCCACCAGCAGCTGAATCAATCCACTTTCGGTCCATGAGACTGAGACCTTCATAGAAGTGTTCCAAGAGTTGTACTTCAGTGAACCCATGGTGAGGACACATGTCGCAAAAACCCTGGAATCTCTCCCAATATTCACCTAAGGTCTCGTCAGGCCTTTGTTGGATTCCTGAGATTTCTTTCTTCAAGGCTGATGCGCGGCTGGCTGGGAAGTACTTTTCGAGGAATACTAGCTTCAAGCCCAGCCAACTATTCACTGCCTGGTGAGGAATGCTGTAATACCAATCACGGGCCCCCACCTTCTAGAGAGAATGGGAAAGCTTTAAGCTTCACCAAGTCAGGTGTAACGGTCTGAGATCTCATGGTATTGCATGTCATGACAAACACCTTCAGATAGCGGTGCGGGTTTTCCGATGCCAAGCCATGGAACTTGGGCAAATGATGTAAAAAGTTGGACTTTATTTCAAAGTCCATGGCATCATCTGGAAAAACTACACCGGATTGCTCATACGAGTAGTCAGGGGCTGCCAACTGGCCCCAAGTTTGAGCAGGGTTCGCCATTATACCTGTCACAGGAATAGCAGTATCAGTAATAATAGGGGGTTCCCTTGCCTCTCTTCTCTCCTAATTCTCCTTAGCATTCTTTCGATCTCTGGATCAAAATCGGCTAAGGTAAGATCAGGCAAGGTGAAACACCCTAGCTACCTGTTTACCCGTACGTAGTAAACAAAGCTCACTAGGTTGTTGTCTACTTGGTCGGAATACCTTAGTCCATAGTTATCTTTTGAAAATGATCGTTGCTCAAGAAAATAAGGACCCATTTTAAACTTTTGCTTGTATCACATCAATACTAAAATTGTAAGTCAGGATAGCAACCTAAGAGGGGGGTGAATTAGGTTTCTCTTGTTTTTCTCAGATTTTGGTTCTTTGAAGAATGGTGAATTCTATGAAACCCTAATTCCCAAATTATGAACAAGACCCAGCAATTAACCGAATAGATAATAATGATAAAGCAGCGAAAATTGTAAATTGCTGAATGTAAAAGTGTAGGGATAAGAAAGATCACACCGGAGAATTTATCCTGGTTCACCTTCAACCACCGAAGGTTACGTCCAGTCCCCTGTTCTGATTCAGGGATTTTTCCACTATGTAAACTTGTGTTGTGTACAACCTCACCCCGAGGCACTTACACCGACAACTACAAGAGGACAACCCGTTCCCCTGGTTACACAATACCCTCACCGAACACTACGGTGATAATCAGAATCCACACCGAACACTACGGTGTTTTACAAAACCACACCGAACACTACGGTGCCATAATTGATTCACAATTGTTGAAGAAGTGATACAATGGCTTTACCAATCCTAAATTCAGGGTTGGAAGTTTTCCTGAATAGAAATCACAAATGATATAATAGTTAAGGCTCAAAGGGCTTTCTTAAGATTTGGATTGAAACACCATTGAAATTTGATCAGAACTTTGTGAATATGAAAGTGAGAATTGAGTTCTGGAGTTCTGCATGAGTTCCAACCTTATATAGGCAGAGGTGCCTGTTCATGAACCATTGCCAATGCATACAGATGCAAAACAACGCATTGTTTCATGAAAAAACACACCCATTCGAACATGTAATCGATTAACCAAGTGTGGTAATCGATTACACACATAGAAATTGTCAATTTTCAAATTCTTTGAAGTGGTAATCGATTAGCATGGTTTGGTAATCGATTACACTCATAAAATTTGAGTTATTTTCAAACTTTCGTCTTGGTAATCGATTATGCAACACCCCTGCTAACTGCCCACTTCCATGGTAGTAAGCAATGCTCACAGGGTTGTT
>QANU01106494.1:0-13765 GCA_003254905.1 Nissolia schottii
ATTTAAAATATGTTTATGAAACAAATTTGGATCCTTTAAATACTTTATGCTACCATGCAAAAAAGCAATAGATTGTACACCTTTGGATCAATAAAGTACGTTGCGCTTGAGCCCCACTAAATGAACCAATAGTGTACAACCTTGTCCTTTTCAGTTTAGAAGGTGACGTACTTTAAAGAATGAAAATCCAAAAAAAAAAAGTTTCAAATGTCATTTATAAAACAATTTAAGGATATTCCTATTAGTTTTGGTATTGTCAATAGCATGATACCATGCATATGTTTTATTTTATAATTAAAAATAAGTTATGCAATGATAATAAATAGAAATGAAGATCAACCATTAAATTGTATGTTACATTATCCAATGTGACATCACTAGAAGTGTATACAAACTATACTAACAATTTTGCGTTGGACGATTTTAAAAAAATAAATTCAGTATATTTTTATCATACTTAATTTATAACCTCTAACATATTGTTTTTTGGGAAAGGAAACCTTAAAAAGGAACAAACATTCATATTGAAATGAAGTGCAACAAGTGATAGGGGCAGAAGAGGAATTAAAGAGCAAAACAAGGACAAAAGGGAAAAGGAGGGCAAAAGCAAGCACGAACCAAAACAGAAATATCAAAGCAAGGATGATTCTGTTGCAAAAGGTGGACACACGGCAGAGGATCCGCATCAAGGGGAAGCTCGCAGGAGCAAGAGAGAAAGGAAACGCAACATTAATTTAGAGGGATTCATCACCAACCAAGTTATGAGTATTGTAAGCAACTTCTTTTCCCCTGAAAAGCTCTGTACTCATCTCTACCTTCTACTTGCTCACGGAATCCTCTTCCAGGTGAGCCACTCATCTATGGAAGCTCTTCCGGGTGCAACCAAAGCGAGCGGTCCTTTCATTTTCTTGTTGCCGTTAATTTTCAGTTCATAAGTATACTATTTCAGTGGCTACTGTGCCATTGTTTTTCCAATTCTGTAGCTGAATTTAAAATAGCTGGTGCTGTTATTGTTAATTGCTTAATTACAGTCTAGTTTCGTTATATTGGTGCTTTCATCACTGTCATGGCATCAGAAAAATCGAACATGAAGAGGGTACTAGAAATGTTGGAGGAAGCAGCTAGAGCCCACGAACAGCAAGAGGCTCGCATCATGATGCTTGAAACAACATTCCAAACTTACCTCAACAATGCCGCAACTTCTGATTAACAAGGCGGAGAAAACTCATCCCAAAATGGCAACCCAAACCAGCAGCGAAAACCGTTTCTCATTCGCAATGTCAAACTAGAATTTCCACAATTCGATGGCTCTGGCGTATTGGATTAGATCTTTAAGGCCAACCAATTTTTTGACTATTATCAAACTGAGAATAAGGATAGAGTGACCATAGCTTTGGTTCACATGGAAAAGGATGCAACACCCTGGTTTCAAATGATGCAGAAATCGTTTCCATTTCACTCTTAGCAAGAGCTCACACGAGCAATGGAGATTGAGTTTGGACAATCCCCTTTTGAAGGTACAAGGGGTAATCTTTTTAAACTCACTCAAACCACATCTGTCAATGCTTATTACACCACAGTCATGTCACTAGCCAATAGAGTTTATGGGATAAGCCCTGATGCACTCTTGGACTGTTTCATAAGTGGGCTTAAAGAAAGCACCTGACAACATACTGAGAGCAGTGGCGTTAGCTAGACTATTTGAGGAGAAATACATCCCTGCTAACAGAACTCAGAGAAATGTTAGCAGAAACCAGGCTTGGCATCCTCATTTTGGCTCACAGCAAAAAGTGACTCCAAGAACCAATTTACCACCACTCTTACCACTTCCTGACAACAGCCAAGAAAGAAACAGAGAAAAACCTGTAGCAATCAATAGACTAAGCCCAGCTGAGCTGCAATTCCGCAGGGAAAAAGGGTTATGTTTTACTTGTGATGAAAAATTTAAATTCAATCACAGATGCCTGAATAGACACATGATGATCAGGCAGACAGAGGACCACATGGAGCCAGAAATACAGCAGCAGGAGCAACCTGAAGCTGAACCAGAGTCAGAATGTGATGGTAACAATGAAAAAATTCAGCAATTATCCTTAAATGCTTTGAATGGTGATAGAGGGGTTAAAGACATTCGATTCACTAGGAGCATAAATAGGAGGCCTATTCAAGTCTTCATAGATGGGGGGAGCTTAGATAATTTCTTGCATCCAAGATTGGCTAAATTTTTGAAAACTACTGTGCAGGACAAACCAAGGTGCAAAGTCATGGTTGGAAATGGAGAGACACTTGAATCAGAAAGGTTCATCAAGGATTTAGAACTGCAAGTGCAACGGTAGAAATTGCATGTTCCAATATACTTGTTAGCAGCTGCTGGTGCTAAATTGGTGCTTGGGACATCATGGGTGGCAAAACTGGGGGATCACATAGTTAATTATGACATTCCAAAAATACAGTTTGTTTTGGATGGCCGCATAATGGAAATTAGAGGGGCAAGGGAATCACAAATTAAACCAGCTCACCTACACCAGATCAGGAGATTGTAGCAAGTAGACGTAATTGCGGAAGCCTTCACACCCCAACTCCAGGAACCTGAATCTGAGCAAGAAGAGTGGTTGTCATTACCAGATAATATAGACCCTGATATGGCCTTGATTTTACAACACCATAGGCAAGTCTTCAGCATTCCATAGGGGCTACCTCCACCTAGAAACCATGATCACCCCCATCACATTACAAGAAGGCTCTAATTCTGTCAAAGTGCGACCTTACAGGTATCCTTGTTGAAAGCTTTTTTGCACTCTCGTCATTTTATATATCCTTCTTTACAGCTTTCAGATCCTCAAGGGATCCAATTGCAGTATAGTCGGGTATAGTCGTATCCACATGGAGTTTCCAAAATACCGTTCTTGAGTTTGTTAATTAAACAATAAAGTGAATGATTTGTAATTTGATTGATATTTAAATAGACTAAATAAAGAACATAAAAGATAAATAGGCAACAAATCATAGGTACATCAGGAAGCTTGTTGGGATTTGAATCCTATTATAGTTTCATGTATCCATTTATTTAATACAACAGAATTATCATTTCATTGATTCCTCGCCACCAGTTCTTAACTTGTTCATCTCTTTCGAGCATGAAAAGATCATTAGGTTTCCTTCATTATGCTGTCACCTTCGTGCACAAACTTAACAAAGTAGACCAACGCTAATCCAGATGTTAAAAATGACTAATAACCGTAACTCTATATCTAGCAATTAGGTTTACCAGATGAATTGATTTAGTTCTAACTTATGATGCCACTTTCGCACGCAATCATGCAGTTTGAAATCATGCTTTAGGTAGCTAAGCTAAAACAAGCATTAAGTGTAAAATCGATTCAAGCAAATCGTAGAAAGTGATAAATTCATAATGTAAAAGTTACATGGATACAATCATGCTATAATAATCATCAAAATCCCAACAACAAGAGGATTAGAAATCCATCTTACAAGAAAGAATCTCAGAGGCAAGGTGATGAATGCTTACCATGACACGTTCTCATGGTGTTATGACAACGACCGCCGTACTTCCTTGATCATTCTTGGCTCCGTCAACGGCCTCCTCTTTGTTGCTAAACTAACCTAAGCTTTGGATTACAAGTAAACTAAGAACAGAATGAATTCTGATGGGAGAAGTAAGCGATATCGTTTTAGAGAGTGTCCTGGCCTTCTATTTATAGGCAGAATTTGGGGTCACCACTGAGCGATTGTGGTACCCCGTTGAGCAGTGTCAGGTCAAGTGGTGAGGCGGCTACAGGTCTCTGGTTGTAATAGCCTGTGGCGGCCACAAGTGGTGGTATCGCTCAGCGGCCTTGTTCCACCGCTGAGCGGTTTAGTCTTTTCAGGTGGCTATGGCGGCTGCTAGTGGCATGATCGTACAACCGTTGAGCGGTCTGGGTCCTTCCGCTGAGCGATTTCAGAGCATGGCGGTTGTCATGATGTCTGCAACCTGTCAGGGCGGCTGCAAGCTTTTGCAGGGCGGCACCAGGCTGTGGCGGCTGCAAGCTGGCGTAATAAATATGGCAGTTGCAAGTAGCATGGCGAGCACAATCGCTCAGCGGATTGGTGTATACCGCTGAGCGAAACAACTGCATATAGCTGAGCGCAGTGATGCGTCCGCTGAGGGGTCTGCTCTAAAGATTTTGTCTTTTTGGTTCTCCTGCCTCATTTACTTTGTGCTTCATTCTTTGTAGGATTTCCCTTAATTAAATATGTTTGTAACCATTTTTAGAATATTAATAAATCCTACAAAAGTGGGGAATTGAGTTAGATAATTCATGAAAACTTAAGCAAACAAGTGTCATTTTACTGGTTGAATTCGCAAAAATATAACACTTAACAATCCTCATAGTCAAAAACAACAAATTGAGGACATGGTTAAGGACATGCTACAAGAAGGCATCATAAGACCAAGTAAGAGCTCATTCTCTTCCCCTGTACTTTTGGTGAGAAAAAAGGATGGCACATGGCAATTTTGTACGGATTATAGAGCTCTAAATTCAATAACTGTAAAGGACAGTTTCCCCATTCCCACTGTTGATGAATTGATTGATGGATTACATGGTGCTGCATTCTTCTCTAAGTTAGACTTGAGGGCAGGGTACCACCAGATTAGAATTCAAGAACAAGACATTCATAAGACAACATTTAGAACACACCATGGCCATTATGAATGGTTAGTCATGCCATTTGGTTTGTCTAATGAACCTGCCACATTCCAAATCCTAATGAATGAGGTCTTTCAAAAAGGTCTTGAGAAAGTTTGTATTAGTTTTTTTATGATATCCTTATCTACAACCCTACTTGGCAACAACATTTGAACCATGTGGAAGATGTGCTGAAATTACTGCTTAAGAAAATCTATTTGCCAAGCTTTCTAAATGTGATTTTGGCTAGGCAGAGATAGAATATTTAGGGCATGTCATAACCAAAGAGGGCGTAGCTATGGACAAGGGAAAATAGAGGCGGTGATGCAATGGCAGAGACCTCAGAACTTGAAACAATTAAGGGGCTTCCTTGGATTATCAGGGTATTACAGGAGATTTGTGAAAGGATATACTACAATTGCAGCTACCTTGACTGATTTGTTGAAAAAGGACGCTTTCCTTTGGAATGAAAAAGTTGAAACAGCTTTCCAAAACCTCAAGACAGCACTCACTACAACACCATTACTAGCTCTACCTAATTTCAATAAACCCTTCTCCTTGGAAACAGATGCTTCAGGAAGTGGAATTATGGCTGTGTTAAGTCAAGATAACCATCCAATAGCTTATTTCTCGAAAAAGCTATGTCCTACAATGCAAAGAAAATCCGCATATGTAAGGGAGTTGTATGCTATAACTGAGGCACTTGCACGGTGATAAGTGCCCAATTTACACAACTTTCAACTATTAAAACGACACTTATTTGTTTATGTTTTAAAGAATTATCTAACTTAATTCCCATTTTTTGTAGGTTTATAATATATTTTGAAAGATGGATGCAAGCATAATTAATTAAAGAATAATCCCATAAAAGAATAGAGCAAAGGGCAAAAGAGGAAAAGAAGCTAAAAGATGGAATTAGAGCAAGGCCGCTCAACGGCAGAAGCCCATCGCTCAGCGCACATGACGACAAATCAGCGCTCAGCAGTGTACCTTGGCCGCTTAGCGGTGCTGCCGCCAGAGCCACTTGCAGCCGCCGCATTTATTGCGCCAGCTGGACCTAGCCTGTCATGGCGGCGCTGCCCTGACACGTCGGCGCCTCCCCTGCAAAAGCTGCCGAAGCATTTAATAAACCACGTGAAGAGATAAGCCGCTCAGCGATAACCCTAAGCCGCTCAGCGATAAAGACTAAATCGCTCAGCGGTGGTACCTGTACCACTGAGCGATGCTCCCCAAATTTTGCCTATAAATAGAGGAGGCCGGTGAAGGAGTCAGGAGATCGAAGAAGCTCGGCAAGCCACTGTCATGATAGTGTGATAACGTGTCATCGTAAGCGTCTAAACCTTGCCTCTGAGATTCTCTTGTAAGATGGATTTCTAATCCTCTTGTTGTTGGGATTTTGATGAATATTGTAGTATGATTGTATCCATGTACTTTTGCATATGAATCTATCAGTTTCTTATGATTCGCTTGAATGATTTTATACTTAATGCTAGCTTTTGTTTAGTATCTTGACTCTTGATTTGGGACTTATTTGTATGAACGAAAGTTATACTAATTAAGTTGTAAACCAAGTTAAGACCAATATTACTATGCTAAGCTAGATTCTTGACTTGAATGTTGTGAACGAAAGTTACAATCATTAGAGTTGGAACTAGATCATTTCATCTAATTCTTGTTGTCGTAACCGGAATAAAGGATTAGCCGTTTTAACATCAGGAATAACACTGGCGTACTTTGTTAAGCTTGTGTGCGAAAGTGACAGTTTAACAAAGGAAACCTGTGATCTTTTCATGCGCGAAAGCGATGAACAAGTTAAGAACTGGTGGCAGGCAATCAATGAAATGATAATTATGTGTAATAAGTAACTGGATGCATGAAACTATGATATGATTAAATTCCCAACAAGCTTCCGGATCTACCTCTGATTTGTTGCCTATTTACTTTTGTGTTGTTTATTTACTTATTTAAATTATCAACAATTTACCAATCCTTCACTTTATTGTTTAATTAACTAAACTCAAGAAAGGTATTTTTGCAACTCCCTGTGGATTCGACTATACCCGACTATACTGCAATTGGATCCCTTGTGGATCTGAAAGCCGTAAAGAAGGATATATTATTTTTAACGACTGAAGGTTCAAATTAAGCTTTCAACAAATTTGGCAAAAGTTGCCGGAGAACGGAACTATGTCAAATTGGAAAGTGCAAATAGGCTTCCGACAAAAGCCTTGAACAAACACGTAAATTTGGCTTTCATCTTCGACACTATTTACTTGGCCATAAATTTGTCCTAAACACTGATAAAAAAAAGCTTAAAATCCCTACTAGAGCAGACCTTGCAAACACTTGAACAACAAGCTTTGCTCCACAAATTTATCGGCTTTGATTTCACTATCCAGTATAAGCCAGGAAAGGAAAACATTCCAGCTGACACATTGTCTAGGTCCCGCTACATGGCATGGTCTACAACATCCCACAATTGGCTTCAGGAACTGAAACTAGCATTGCAGCAGGATTCAGAATTAAGGCAGGTCTGTGAAGCTGTACAACCTGAGCAAACAACACCTAAGCAGTTTACATTGCAACAGGGGTTATTATTCTGGAATAACAGAATAGTCATACCTAAGAACTCTAGCTTAAAGATAGAAATTATGAGAGAATTTCATGATTCTATACAAGGTGGACATTCAGGGATATCAAGAACAACATCTAGAATCTCTTCTCAATGTTATTGGCAAGGAATGCATAAGGAGGTCAAAGAATATGTCTTAAACTGTCCTATATGCCAACAAGCAAAAAATGAAACTACCCTACCAGTTGGGTTGCTGCAACCTTTACCAATTCCCAACCAAGTTTAGGAGGATATTGCCATGGATTTCATTACATGGCTCCCTAATTCACATGGCTACACTGTGATTATGGTTGTCATAGATCGCTTGACAAAGTTTGCTCACTTCATTGCACAGAAAGGGGAGTACACCAGTAGCAGTGTGGCGGATGCATTCATGACACAAATAGTCAAACTCCATGGCATGCCAAATTCAATTGTCTCTGACAGAGATAAAATTTTCATCAGTAACTTTTGCCAGAAGCTTTTTCAATTGCAAGGTACCAAGCTTAAGAGGAGCTCTGCTTACTATCCTCAAACAGATGGCCAAAATGAAAATCTCAATAAGCTTGTGGAGATGTACTTGAGATGCTAAGTAACACCCCTACTTCCAGTTTACGCTATAGTCGTAACACTGATTATAGGGTTGTTATCTGTTTGGTTGGGGTTATTTCTATCCCCTACTTTTAGCTTTGCAAATACTTCTTTTACGAAAATAAGGACCATTTCGAAACTTTTTCTTTTCCTACTTACCTATAAATTAGGAGCCATGCGTTTTCAGAAAGGCAGGTATATAAATATGCAAGCGGTAGAGTCCAAATGGACTTAAGCGATAACTAATCTATGAGCTAGTCATACAAGAGAGATTAGAATAGAGACATACATATATATACATATATATATATATATATTTATTTATTTATTTACAAGCATGTGGTCCATACACAATACACAATTAAGTGGTAACACATAAGTACAATTACTATACATACTGCACATACTAGCTAATGGCCAACCTAGAACATTCGTTACTACTAGTGACTACAAAACTGTAGTCGCCTCTCTGCGTTGCTGGAAAGAAGTAGCTCCTGCCACTCCTCGGGGTCCTTCGGCTCCGAGCTCTCGAACTGTCACTTGTTGCCTTCGTTTCCACCTGGAACCATAAAGTAGTGGGGGTGAGAACTTCACGTTCTCAGTGGGGTTCTATGGGCTTATCTATTCGTTTCATTACTCTATTACGATTCCGTCGCTCAGGGGATCTCTAGGTGATATCATCATACTAATTTCCTACTTGTTATTATCCGTTCTAGTGAGCAGCCTTATCTAAATTACTAGGTCATCCGGGTTCTAATCTTTCCTTTACCTATCCTTGGCAACTAGGCATTCTCTATACTCTTATACTATACTTGTAGGTCATGTTCTATACTCATACTATCTTCGTATCCTGTGACCTATCTAGAGGCCGTCTCATGGAACTGTGGTTCCTTGACGTTGCCTTTGCATATACATATCATGAACATATTCCATATACCTATCAACCACATATCTCATGCCATATCACATATACATATCATCATGTCCACGTATCACATAAACATTTCATATTCATGTATCATATAGACATATCCCGTTCACGTTTCATGTACATATCATATTGACATATCATTAGCACATATACATTTCATTCCTGTTCACGTATCATAGCATATTCATATTTCATGTACGTATCATATGCACATGTCATGTTCATGTATGGCATATTGAATGCTTGAGGGTTCCACTTGCCCGAGAGCAGCGTCCTCCGTGTCGTATACATGTCATGTCATGTCATTATGCATGTGTGGCATGTAGTATGCCTGAGGAAATCTACTCGCCCGAGGGCAGCGTCCTCCGTATCATATTGGTGGCATATCAAACGCCTGAGGAAATCCACTCGCCCGAGGGCGGCGTCTTCCATATCATGTCTGTGCTTGAGGAAATCTGATCGCCCTATGGCAGCGTCCTCCATATCATGTTTGAATGCAGGATGTCATGTTCATGTCGTGTTTAGATGCTAGTGTCATGTCATGTTCGTGTCATATGCATGTCATGTCATCTTATCTATGCGGCATGTCATAATACCATATACGTATCTCATCGAGTACATCTAGCAAGCCATAAAAGCATACACATATCTTAACACATCATTCAGCTTAATTTTTGTTGGACTATGTGCCTCAAGACAGCTTCCATGAGACGTTCATGTCTCAGGCCGCTCAGCGAAACCTCTTGTTCGCTCAGCGGTCTGAGCTCGTCTCGCTCAACAATCAGAGCCGCATCGCTCAGCGGTAAGAGCCTCATCGCTTAGTGGTAACTCATTTCGCTCAACGGGCAGGGCCCGGTTTTCAAAAATATCTTTTCATCCTTATCCTCAGTGACCTTCAGGCCGCTCAGCGCCCTGGAGTTCACGTGTTAAAAACATTGTTTTCTGATGCACTCCGCTCAGCGGCGCATGGGGCCGCTCAGCGGTACCTGGGCGAAACTGAAACATAATGCATTGTTTTCCTTCCTTTCTCTTCCTCTTTTCTCATTGACACTCCTTGAGGTTCTCACACATATTCCAACCATTAAAATCCTATCTAGTCCAGGTCACAAGACCCTTCAGAATCATCTTCCTATCATTCTAACATGAGTTCTAACTTACATATACATACATACATAAAAGAACACATACATAAACACATCCAACCACCAAAGAGGTGAGTAAGCTAAAGTTACCCACCTTCTTTAGAAGCTTTAAAGGCTGGTTGGATGATGAGAGAGTTCGGGGAGAGTGGTCCTCCGCGTGCAGAGTTTTGTCCTAGCTTCTGTCAGGGTTTCCGCAATGCGTCCGCAGAGCACACGGGCAGAGTTTCGACACTTTCTAAGAGGATGGATGAGTGAAAATGGGCTGAATGGCATGGCCTTTATATAGGCAAGAAATTTTCCTCCTCTTTCCCATTTTGCCCTTGCCTAAAATTACCAAAATGCCATTTCTAATTTAATTTATGAATTAATTAATTAGGTTAGATAATCCTAAGGTCAAATCAATGAATAGTGACTTAATATTTTATTATTTTCCTTAGAAATCTGCAGCCATCACGTGGTCAATGCAGATGTGGGTCCTACCTGGTCCCGTTTCGCTCGTTTTTGGTCGTTCGCAGTGCTGGTGCATCGCGCACAATCGTTCGAAAAATATTCTGCTTATACCGTCGCGATCCCTTAATTTTCCTCTACCTAGAAATAATATTCCTTCAAGGAATTTGTGAATTTTTCTCCGGAACAGTATTTTTCACATATACCTTTGACCTGTTATCTCTCACCGGTGTCCGAACGGGACCATTCCGCTAACGTTTCAGTGGTCGCCAAAGCTTCCTAGTAATAGTTTGGGGTTAAATCTAGGGATTTTGTAATCCTTCCCCCATGAGGGATGGTTTCCCAAGACTTGAGGCCCTGTGCTCAGTTCTACTGGCTAAATGGGGCCAAATGGGACTGTTCTAGTGTCTACGGAATCGTTCGAAACTGAACCGATTTCCGTTTTACTGACACTCTAGGTTTTTCATCCATCTCTAGGGGTCGAGACGAATCATTTGAGTATCAACAGAATTTGGAAATACCCAACAGAATAATTTCTACTGATCTCGACAGCTCAACTCCTACAAAGGGCTCTATGAACTGAACAGTTGTTTGGGGAAATTTTCACTAAGGGAGGCATTGGTAATGTTTTTCTCCTTTCTAGGTGCATTTATAAATTATTTATTTATTTTTGCGAACTTTCTACTAAGGGAAAAAGTGGGATGTTACATGCTACACTTACAACAACCCAAGCAAAATGGTTCAAATTGCTTTCCTGGGCAGAATTCTAGTACAACACCAGTTTCCACAGTAGTATTGGAATGACACTATTCCAAGCCTTGTATGCAAAAGAGCCCCCCAAGTCAGTGAGATGTGAATTCCACTCCAATGATCCCATTAGTCTCCAATAACTGTTGCTAGAAAGGGACAAATTACTGCAGCAACTGAAGGCCAATCTCAACAAAGCATAGGTGCACATGAAGAATATGGCAGATAAGAGAAGAAGGGATATCCAATTGCAAGTGGGAGATCTGGTGTTGTTAAAATACAACTATATAGACAACAATCGGCCTTAAGGAAGAATCAGAAATTGAGTATAAAGTATTTTGGGCCATTCCCAATTACAGCAAAAATAGGCCAGGTTGCCTATAAGGTTGAACTACCACCCACGGCCAAGATTCATAATGTATTCCATGTTTCTCAGCTCAAACAATTCCAAGGCCCATACATCCCTCCACATATACCAATGCCTCTGCAGACAACACTCACAGCCCCTATCCTATAACCCTTCCAAATTCTGCAGCACAGACAATTACAGCAAGGAAACACCAGCACAAGACAGGTCTTGGTGCAATGGGAAGGACTGCCAACTGCTGAAGCAACTTGGGAGAACTATGAGTCAATTAAAGGACTTTAACTTGACTTCAACCTTGAGGACAAGGTTGTTTTTGATGGGGAGGGTAGTGTAACAAGTGATAGGGGCAGAAGAGGAATTAAAGAGCAAAACAAGGACAAAAGGGGAAAGGAGGGCTTCAAGCACGAACCAAAACAGAAATATCAAAGCAAGGATGATTCTGTTGCAAAAGGTAGACACGCGACAGAGGATCTGCATAAAGGGGAAGCTCGCAGGAGCAAGAGAGAAAGGAAACACAACGTTAATTTAGAGGGATTCATCACCAACCAAGTTATGAGTATTGTAAGCAACTTCTTCTCCTCTGAAAAGCTCTGTACTCATCTCTACCTTCTACTTGCTCACTGAATCCTTTTGCAGGTGAGCCACTCATCTGTGGAAGCTCTTCCGGGTGCAACCAAAGCAAGCGGTCCTTTATCCACCTCGGGTGAGCTCGTTGGGGAGGCCATCTCGCTTGGGTGATCGGGATCCAAATCCCTGTGCCACATCAAGACCTCATCGTACTCCACTAGTGAAGTTCATTTTCTTGTTGCCGTTAATTTTCAGTTCATAAGTATATTATTTTAGTGGCTACTGTGCCATTGCTTTTCCAATTCTGTAGCTGAATTTAAAATAGTTGGTTCTACTATTGTTAATTGCTTAATTACAGTCTAGTTTCGTTACATGAAACTTGAAATCAAACGTAAAGCACAAGCAGAATCAAGATGATACTTTTGAAGAGTTATTGTAGACTTATTGGAAGGAAACTTTATTTTTGCTTTGTGGACAGTTTATTTTATTTCGGCTTTATAGAAATGATATATATATATATATATAATTTATTTTTTTTACTTTCGGGACATGGTTTATGTTGTTTTGGATTGTTTATATTGTGTTGAACAATATTTTGTGTTGGATTGTTATCAGTGAGAGCAAGACTCCAACTTGGTTTATTAATTTACATTACGAAGCTATGAATATGGAGTTCTTTTAAGTTATTATGTTGTAATTTTTTTTTCTGTAATGTGTATTTTTTGTTTACATTGTTAAAATTTTTATCGAATTTTTTCCAGCTCGCGGTCCAACCTTCCAACTCACGAGCTTTGTAAATACGTGGCAAACATGAATTTTTGGCCCAAATGAAATTTTTTTTGACCCTCCCCACCCCTTTTTCCATCCCTAAAAGAAGTCATTTAAAATATGTTTAAGAAACAATTTGGACCCTTTAAGTACTTTGTGTTACCATGTGAAAAAAGCAATAGGTTGTACACCTTTGGATAAAAAAAAGTACATTGTGCATGAGTCCCACTAAATGAACCAATAGTGTACAATCTTGTATTTTTCACTTTAGAAGGTGAAGTACTTTATAGAATACAAATAAAAAAAAAATGTTTCAAATGTCATTGATCAAACAATTTAAGGATATTCCTATTAGATTTGGTATTTTCAATAGTATGATACCATGCATATATATTTTATCTTATAATTGAAAATATGTGGTGCAATGATAATAAACAAAAATGGAGATCGATCATCAAATTCTATGTTACATTATTCAATGTGACATCACTTGAAGTGTATACAAACTACATTAANTGACATCACTTGAAGTGTATACAAACTACATTAACAACGTCACGTTGGACGATTTAAAAAAATAAAAATCAGTATATTTTTATCATACTTAATTTATAACCCCTAACATATATTTTTTTTGGAAAGGAAACCTTAAATAGGAACAAACATTCAAATTCAATTGAAACTTGTAATTAAACGTAAAGCACAAACAGAATCAAGATGAGACTTTTGAAGACTTATTGTAGACTTATTGGAAGGGAACTTAATTTTTGCTTTGTGGGATTTATTTTATTTTGGCTTTATAGAAATGATATATATATATATATACACACACACTCTTCCGTAACATGGTTTATGTTGTTTTGGATTGTTTATATTGTGTTGAACAATATTTTGTGTTGGATTGTT
>QANU01106515.1:2254-43751 GCA_003254905.1 Nissolia schottii
AGTGTTAGACTTGTTAGAATGAAAACCTTATGAGCCATTAACCATGATATCAATAACAAGTGCTAACTATTAAACTCTAAGGTAAAAACACTTGAACCTTCAATATGATGATCGGTTGATCGTTGCAATTCATCGGTTGTGTCTTTGCCTTTTTCTTGCTTTTTGTTGATGTGCTTGTAGTCATCAAAACCCAGCCATCGTAGGTCAGAGAAAGAATCTTCTTCACACCCAAATCACCAAGCAATCGACGCGGGTCATCACCGCGTGGTTCCCGTTCCGTGGAACGAGGGTATAAGTGAGCAAGTAGTGGCAAACCCTCTGCTCCACGGGTAGGCCACTCACTTGCGGCCTATTCTTCGCGCTCTTGAGGCCGGAATGGCCGATGGTACTCAAGGCCATATCCTCCCCGAATGGAAGGCCAATGGAGTTGAAAGCCCACTCTGACAAGCCCAAAGCTAGGTCATTCCCCGCGTGCGGAAGCTCCAGGATGGTCCCGAATTGCTCCAGGGACATCTCTATCGGCACGCCACACACCTCTGATGTGAGCACGTTGTCCACGATGCGCATATTGCTATAAAAGACCCAGACGAGATGCGGGTACACAGGGTGATTGAAGCACAAAAACCCCAGGAGCTCGGCCGCGTCCAAGTAGGCCAAAATTTCCTCCGATGCCTCTTCGAACGTGGCTCGGTCAAGGATTTTCGGTTCCATAACCGTTCGCTCTTTGAAATTGACCTCAAAATTCCTCCATTGGGCTTCGGTAGAGAACCAATGGGGAATGTCGCGTGGAGAGGAAGGACCAGGGATTTTAGACCTTGAGGGGCGGCCGGAACGTTGGCTCGAAAATGGAAGAGAGGGGAAAGTGAGAGATTCGGGTAGAGAGCAAGAGGGAAAGGAATGTGAGGAAATGAGGAAGGACGAGGAAGGGGAAAGCCAAGGGCACAAGAGGGAGAGTGAAAAATTGCAAGCAATTGAAGTGGGAAGGAGCAAAAATTGGTTCTAGCTCTGCTAGGGTTTCGAGTGAGAGGAGATGAAATGAGTGAAAGTGAGAGAAGAGGGAAGAAGAAGCGTTTAAAACAGCTTCAGGTCACAGTTCATTCGAATGCAATTCGAAATTCAATCGAATCCAGAAAGCATTTGAATGCGGTATTCGATTACCTGATGAACTCTGCAATTCAATCGAGTGAATTATAGTTAGGGATTCAAATGCAGTCCTGTTGGTGAGGTTTTAGTGTTTCTAATCCATCCTCAGAGGTCCCGAGTAACGGGGTGTGTCCAGTGCGTCTCAAAACCCTAATTCTCCCGAAAGTTGCCTACAAAACGCAACGACGCTCAAATTTTGGGGACGAAATTTCAAATAAGGGGGGTAGAATGTAACAACCCGATTCATTCGTGTACAGAAAACCCGCTAGTTAGCCGTCATGGAGAATCAAAAGGTATTCAGAGGACCCCGGAGGAGAAATTTAATCGGTAAGATCTTTGAATCAGTGGCCAGAGTTGGGTTTTGTTGTCCGGGAAATTTTTCGGCGCATCCGGGAGAGTCCCGACTCGAACGGAATTCGTTTCGGATACCGGGAAACGCTCGTGGGATTTTTGCATACGATAAAACGGTCAAAAGTTCCTGAGTGGTAGCTCCCGGGTCGAGGGGAAAAATCCTTGGATTACGACGGTATGCCCGGAATATTTTTAGGGCAACCGGCGTGTGAGAAATTGAATAAAACACAATCAAACCGGACCAAGACAGCCCTGGAGGGAAATTATCTCCCTCATAAGATATTTAACTAACTTAAATATAAATAAATAAATAAATAATAATAATAAACAAACAGCAGAAAGAAAAGATAAAGAAAAGAGAAAAAGAGAAAGAAAAAGAGAAAATAAGAAAAGGAAAAAGACAAAGGCTATAAATAGCCACCTTCAAAAGTCATTTTCATTTCGCTTTCATAAAACGTCGGTCCCGCTCAGGCACATCGCGGAAGCGCTTTCGGACTCCGGAAAAATTGTGGGAACTCACCACCGTGAAGGGAAAATTCTCTACTCCAACTCCACCGGACCGGAATCTCCATCCGATGTGGGTAACTCTAAGCCCACTGTCTATGTGGTTTATTTAATGATTGTTTAAATGCATTTCTGTGTATGTGAATGAAAAACTATTTTACAAAAACTATAGGAAATGAGTTAGGGAAGCTAGATTTGGATGATTTTGAGTTTTAGAAACCATAACTGTAAGGATTGGATTACTGTAGAAGCGAAAAATGGTACGCGGAGCAAACCCTGGAGAATTTGCTCTCTGGGGCGATCTTTTTTACTGTAGCATTCGATTGAATTCCCACGGATTCAAATGAAAGAAGATTTTGGATTTCAATCGAATACTTAGGGATTTCGCTCGAATGAAAGACCGCGACGGATTTCAATCGAATACTTGAGGATTTCAATCGAATGAAACCCCGAGAAGAATTTCAGCCAATTGAATCCCTAAGGGATTCGATTGAAAGAAGCAATCGAATGCTAAACCCTTAAGCATTCGAATGCCTACTGAAAACTTACGATTTTAAAAGTTCTATGGAGTCTAGCCTGCATTGTTATGTATGTCTTTGTGTAAATTAAACATGCATCATGAGGAAAGGCCGTCGTAAAAGTTAGGACGACCTTAGATAATTAGAAGTTTACACTAAAATTTAATGAAGATCATAATTGAACCCTAGGAAACCAAGAAAGGTTAGGAGGTCCCGACCCTAGTTGGCGCGGTAGACCATGGTTAAGGACTCTAGTTATACGATTAGGAAATCCCTATTCTCTTGGCAAGGTCTTACAGACACGCCCTAACCAATTTGGCAAGACAAATTGGTTACGAGCAACGCAGGTAAAGAGACTTGACCCCGATATGTAAGACGGGCATAGGCCCAAAGATGCAAAACGGGCATAGGCCCACACATGTAAAACAGGCATAGGTCTGTATAAATAAAATGATGACTAAGGGGCCCCNTTGGATTTCAATCGAATACTTAGGGATTTCGCTCGAATGAAAGACCGCGACGGATTTCAATCGAATACTTGAGGATTTCAATCGAATGAAACCCCGAGAAGAATTTCAGCCGATTGAATCCCTAAGGGATTCGATTGAAAGCAGCAATCGAATGCTAAACCCTTAAGCATTCGAATGCCTACTGAAAACTTACGATTTTAAAAGTTCTATGGAGTCTAGCCTGCATTGTTATGTATGTCTTTATGTAAATTAAACATGCATCATGAGGAAAGGCCGTCGTAAAAGTTAGGACGACCTTAGATAATTAGAAGTTTACACTAAAATTTAATGAAGATCATAATTGAACCCTAGGAAACCAAGAAAGGTTAGGAGGTCCCGACCCTAGTTGGCGCGGTAGACCATGGTTAAGGAGTCTAGTTATATGATTAGGAAATCCCTATTCTCTTGGAAAGGTCTTACAGACACGCCCCTCGCCAATTTGGCAAGACAAATTGGTTACGAGCAACGCAAGTAAAGAGACTTGACCCCGATATGTAAGACGGGCATAGGCCCACACATGTAAAACAGGCATAGGTCTGTATAAATAAAATGATGACTAAGGGGCCCCACTAAAAGAGAAAAGAGAAACGGATCGAGTCATAGGGCCGATCAAAACGTGTCCACTCCTGATCACTCATAGGTTTGATCCCTTGCCATTCCAGAAAGAGGGGATGGTTGCACTAATTACATTCGATGTTTACCTCCTATGAGCCTTGCATGGTTAGCTACCATACCGGTAAAGAGCGCCGCCGGGTCGATGCAATAGTGGCAAACAGAGGTTGTAGTCCGAGGCCACGGCTACAAGGGTGTAAGAACTAAGTAGGACGCAGCCACAGAGTGCGTAAGAGATTCCCAGTTCCCTCATGCACTATGTAATTAAATGTATGATTTGATGAATGATGATATGATGATAAATATGTATGTATAATTGCTTAAGCATTATGTATAACTGTTCATGCATTATGTATCGTCAAGGGAACGTCCCAAGACGAATAGTATGTCTCTAGTAACAACGTGCGGTTAACAAGCACGAAGCCCAAGTAATGACAAGATTAGAAACCCAGTCACCTAGTAATATAGATAAAGCTGCTCAGGATGTAGGTGCAAGATAATAACTGGTAGGATTTAGTATTGCATGAAATGTAGAGGTTTTCCTGAGTGGCTGGAGAATGCCCGAGTAATTGAACTATAGTAGCCACGTAGAGTTTCCACTAAGAACGCAGTCGTTCTTATCCCCACTCGTGTATGACTCCAGCTGACTAGCATGTCGTCACCGCCGCCCAAAGATGTTTGGCTCTTCACGCGCTCTCGACAGCACAATTATCAGACCTGTACCTTATTGGAGACCAGCACGTTCGCCCCTGCGAACTTCCAGGGAAAGAGCCCAGAGCAGGCATGCCGCAGACTTCGCGGGCTAGGGTCATCGCCCATGCGTCCTATCTGGATAGACGAGCGTCCAGGTAGCAGCTCTCGTGATCCGATCCACGATGACGGAGAAGATGTTTCTCCATCGCCGAAGCCAGAGCCACCGCTGAGGCCAGAGCAACCGCTGAGGCCCGAGCCAAAGACAGAGCCAGAGCCAGTTACACCTCTGGTTCGAGGACAAGGCACGCGCACCACCGCCCGCAAGAGCGTCCTCCCAGTGTGACCACGCAGGTTCGTGCCCCGCGAGTTCACCGCCGTGACGGGTATCTCGAACGAGGACGAGGTGGATCCCGCAGAGCTGGAGGAGGATTCCGATGAGTAGGGTATCAGGACTCCGCCAGAGTTGCAGCCGTAGAAGTGTGTAGTACACAAAATGAGTAGTACTCATCCGTGTACGTAGGTTTAGTTCACTTGTCGTATTGTATATAGGTATTATTGTATATATAAACCGATGTAGAACATGTATGTCCGCAGTAGGACAAGGATACTTATTATTATAAAAATGTATAATTATGTGTGTGCTATCTTTGGGCCGTATGTGTATTTTCTTCGGGTACTCGCCGTACGCCAGGTATGTACTCGTGTTTACTTTACTTTCTTTTATAATATACTTATGCGATGTATGATGCGTATGGCTCGTTATTTTCATGTGTACCATTGAAATAAGTTTTAAATTGGCCCGTTATTTTGTAAACTCTAATTTTAAGCCAGGATATAGAATCATAATGGTTCGCGGCACCAGAAGAGCACCACCTAGCCGGAAAGTCTATGGCTTAAGCATGGGCCTACTAGCTAGGGCGTTTCACGGGTAAACGGGGTGATTGAAGCACAAAAACCCCAAGAGCTCGGCCGAGTCCAGAAAGGCCAAAATTTCCTCCGACGCCTCTTCAAACGTGGCCCGATCAAGGATTTTCGGTTCCATGACCGTCCGCTCTTTGAAATTGGCCTCAAAGTTCTGCCATTGGGCTTCGGTAGAGAACCAGTGGGGCAAGTCACGCAGAGGAGGAGGTTGAGGATTCTTGGACCTCGAAGGACGACCGGTATGATGACTCATGATGATGGAAGTGGCGGTTTTGAAAGTGGAAGAGAAAGGGGGGAGAGATTCGGGTAGAGAGCAAGAGGAAGAAAAATGTGAGGGAATGAGGGAGGAGGAGGAAGGGAAAGCTAGGGGAATAAGAGGAAGAGTGAAAAATTGCAAGAAATTGAATCGGGAAGGAGAGGAATTTGGTTCTGGCTCTGCTAGGGTTTCGGGTGAGAAGAGAGGAGATGAGTGAGAGTGAGAGAAGAGGGAAAAAGAAGCGTTTAAAACAACTTCAGGTCGCGGTTCATTCGAATGCAATTCGAAATTCAATCAAATCCGGGTTTTAGTGAGGTTTTAGTGTAACCACTGGGGATTTGAATGCAGCCCTTTTAGTGAGGTTTAAGTGTAACCAATCCATCTTTAGGGGTTCCGAGTAACGATGCGTGCCCAGTGCGCCTTAAAACCCTAATTTTCCTGAAAGTAACCTAAGAGCGTGACAAGTACCAATTTCGGAGACGAAATTTCAAATAAGGGGGTGGAATGTAACGTCCCGACTCTCTCGCGAACGGAAACCCTGCGGGTTAGACCATCGTGGGGAACCGAGAGGTGTTTCGAGGGTTCAGGACGGAGGGTTTAGCTGGTAAAACCTCCGCATAAGCGACCGGGATTAGGTCCTCGTTGCTCGGAAAAGTTTTCCAATGCATCCAGGAGAGTTTCGACTCGAACGGAATTGGTTTTGGATACCGGGAAACGCTCGTCGGATTTTTTGGATACAGTAAAAAGGTCGAAAGTTCTCGAGTAATGACTCCTGGGTCGAAGGGAAAAATCAATGGATCATGACGGTATGCCCGAAATATTTTTAGGGCAACCGATGTGTGAGAAATTGATTAAAACGCGATTAAACGGGACCAAAACAGCCCTGGAGGGAATTTATCTCCCTCAGGAGATATTTAACTAACTTAAATATAAATAAATAATAATAATAAAGTAACAGAAGAAAGAAAAGATAAAGGAAGAAAAAGAGAAAGGAAAAAGGAAAAAGAAAATTAGGAAGGCTATAAATAGCCACTTAGGGTTTTAGAAAACTTTCACGTAGGTTTTCATTTTCCTCAAAAGCCAGTCCCGTTCTGACACATCTCGGTTTCTCGCCGGAGTCTCAGAAAAATCACCGGAGCGCATCATCGGGAAGAGGAAATTCTCTACTCCAACCCTACCAATCCGGAATTTTCATCCGATGTGGGTAACTCTAAGCCCACTGTCTATGTGGTTTATTTAATGATTATTTAAATACATTTCTGTGTATGTGAGTGAAAAACCTTTCTGTAAAAACTATAGGAAATGAGTTATGGGAGTTAGATTTTGAGGATTTTGAGGCTTGGGAACCAGAACTGTATGGATTGGATCACTATAGACATTGAAAATGTTACGCGGAGAAAATCCCTGAGGAAGTTACTCTCGGGTCGATTTTTTTACTTTAGCATTCGATTGAATTCCCACGGATTTGAATGAAAGAAGATTTTGGATTTCAATCGAATACTTGGGGATTTCATTCGAGTGAAAGACCGTGGAGGATTTCAATCGAATACTTGAGGATTTCATTCGAATGAAAGTCCGAGAAGGATTTCAGCCGATTGAATCCCTATGGGATTCTATTGAAAGAAGCAATCGAATGCCAAAACCCTATGTATTCGAATGCCAACTGAAAACTTGATTTTAAGGGTTCTATGGAATCCAACCTGCTTAGTTATGGGTACCTTTGTGTAATGTCAGCATGCATCATGAGGAAAGGCCGTCGTAAGAGTTAGGACGACCTTAGATAATTAGAAGTTCATGTTAAAGTCTAATGAAGATCATAATTGAACCCTAGGAAACAAAGAAGAGTTAGGAAGGTCCCGACCCCAGTTGGCACGGTAGACCGTAGTTAAAGAGTTTAGTTATACAATTAGGAAGATCCCCTATTCTCTTGGCCAAGTCTTGCAGACATGCCCCTTGCCAATTCCGCAAGATGAATTGGTTACAAGCAATACAGGTAAAGAGACCTGATTACTGTGAAGAAGATTCTTTCTCTGACCATTGATGGCTTAGTTTTAATGAAGACAACTCGCATCAACAAAAAGCAAGAAAAAGGCAAAGACACAACCGATGAATTGCAACGATCAACTGATCATCATATTGAAGGTTCAAGTGTTTTTAGCTTAGAGTTAAATAGTTAGCACTTGTTATTGATATCATGGTTAATGGCTCATAAGGTTTTCATTCTAACAAGTCTAACACTTTTGCTAAAACCCTAAACTCATATAGCAACACTTNACGCGGAGAAAATCCCTGAGGAAGTTACTCTCGGGTCAATTTTTTTACTTTAGCATTCGATTGAATTCCCACGGATTTGAATGAAAGAAGATTTTGGATTTCAATCGAATACTTGGGGATTTCATTCAAGTGAAAGACCGTGGAGGATTTCAATCGAAATACTTGAGGATTTCATTCGAATGAAAGTCTGAGAAGGATTTCAGCCGATTGAATCCCTATGGGATTCGATTGAAAGAAGCAATCGAATGCCAAAACCCTATGTATTCGAATGCCAACTGAAAACTTGATTTTAAGGGTTCTATGGAATCCAACCTGCTTAGTTATGGGTACCTTTGTGTAATGTCAGCATGCATCATGAGGAAAGGCCGTCGTAAGAGTTAGGACGACCTTAGATAATTAGAAGTTCATGTTAAAGTCTAATGAAGATCATAATTGAACCCTAGGAAACAAAGAAGAGTTAGGAAGGTCCCGACCCCAGTTGGCACGGTAGACCGTAGTTAAAGAGTTTAGTTATACAATTAGGAAGATCCCCTATTCTCTTGGCAAAGTCTTGCAGACATGCCCCTTGCCAATTCCGCAAGATGAATTGGTTACAAGCAATACAGGTAAAGAGACCTGATTACTGTGAAGAAGATTCTTTCTCTGACCATTGATGGCTTAGTTTTGATGAAGACAACTCGCATCAACAAAAAGCAAGAAAAAGGCAAAGACACAACCGATGAATTGCAACGATCAACTGATCATCATATTGAAGGTTCAAGTGTTTTTAGCTTAGAGTTAAATAGTTAGCACTTGTTATTGATATCATGGTTAATGGCTCATAAGGTTTTCATTCTAACAAGTCTAACACTTTTGCTAAAACCCTAAACTCATATAGCAACACTTTTCTAGGGTTTGCAACACTTGGAAATCATTTTTACATGAGTAATCGATTACTCACTTAATGTAATCGATTACCATCATCACACATTTGAAAATATGTCATTTTCTATGTGTGTAATCGATTACACACATGGTAATCGATTACCGTCATAAGAAATTTGAAATTATGACATTTTTCATAGGTGTAATCGATTACCCATTTGTGTTAATCGATTACCACCTTATAAACTTTCAAAATTGGTAATTGTTATGTGTGATCGATTACACACTTGTGGTAATCGATTACCATCATTTGAATTTTGAAAATTGGTAACGGTTATGAGTGTAATCGATTACCACACTTGGTTAATCGATTACATGCACGAACCGATGTGTTTTTTCATGAAACAATGTGTTGTTTGGCATTTGGAAGCCATGGCAATGGTTCATGAAGAGGCACCTATGCCTATATAAGTGCCAAACTCGTGCAAACTCATACACCACTCCAGAACTCAATTCTCACTTTCATATTACAAAGTTCTGATCAATTTTCAATGGTGTTTCAATCCTAAACTTAAAGAAAGCCCTTTGAGCCTTAACTGTTATATCATTTGTGCTTTCTATTCAGGATCATCCAACCCTGAGTTTTAGGATTGGCAAAGCCATTGTATTACTTCTTCATACAACTGTGATTCTTGTTATACACCGTAGTGTTCGGTGTGGTTTTGTTAATCACCGTAGTGTTCGGTGTAGTTGTTCTGATATTCACCGTAGTGTTCGGTGAAGGCATTGTGTAACCAGGGGAGCGGGGTTGTTCTCTTGAAGTTGTCGGTGTAAGTGCCTCGGTTGTGAAATTGTACACAACACAAGTTTACATAGTGGAAAAATCCCTGAATCAGAACAGGGGACTGGACGTAGCCTTCGGTGGTTGAAGGTGAACCAGGATAAATCTCTGGTGTGATCTTTCTAATCGCTACACTCTTTACATTCAGCAATTTACAATTTCCGCTGCTTTAACATTAACATCTATTCGGTTATTGCTGGGTCTTGTTCATAATTTGGGAATTAGGGTTTCATAGCATTCACCATCTTTCAAAGAGCCAAAACCCGTCAAAAACAAGAGAAACCTAATCCACCCCCTCTTAGGTTGCTATTTAGAGTTACAATTGCGATGGAAGTGGGCACAGGCCCAGAGAGAGAGAGAAAGAAAGGGCATAGGCCCCAATATGAAAAATAGGCACAAGCCTGAACCAGGAGAGAGTGGGCCCCACGAAGAGAGGCAGGAGAGACGGATCGAGCCATAGGGCCGATCAAAGCGTGTCCACGCCTGATCACTCATAGGTTTGATCCCTCGCCATTCCGACACGGGGGGATGGTTGCACTGATTGTATTCGATGTCTACCTCCTATGAGCCTTGCATGGTTAGCTACCATACCGGTAAAGAGCACCGCCGGGTCGATACAATAGTAGCAAAAAGAGGTTGTAATCCGAGGCCACGGTTACAAAGGCGTAAGGAATAAGTAGGACACAGCCATAGAGCGCGTAAGAGATACCCAGATGTCCCTCATGCACTATGATATTAAATGTATACATTGATGATTGATGCTATGATGATAAGTATGTATATTTGTCTGCCTAAGCATTACATATAACTGTTCATGCATGGTATATCGTCAAGGGAACGACCCAAGACGAATAGTATTCAACCGTAGTAACGTACAGTTAACAAGCACGAAGCCTAGGTAATGGCAAGATTAGAAGACCAATCACCTAGTAACATAGATAAAGCTGCTCAGGACGTAGGTACAAGATAATAACGAATAGAGTTAGGGTTGCATGACACTTAGAGGTTTTTCCTGAGTGGCTGGAAGATGCCCGAGTAATTGAACCATAGAAGCTCCGTAGAGTTTCCATTAAGAACGAAGTCGTTCTTATCCCCACTCGTGTATGACTCCAGTTGATAAGCATGTCATCGCTGCCTCCCAAGGACGTTTGGTTGTTTACTCGCTCACGGCAGCGCAACTACCGTACTTACACCTTACTGGAGACCAGCACGTTCGCCCCTGCGAACTTTCCAGGAGAGAGCCCGGAACAGGTACGTCACAGGCTTCGAGGGCCAGGGTCGTCGCCTATGCGCCCCATCTGGATTGACGAGCGTCCAGGTAACAGCACCCGCGATCCCATCCACGTTGACGGAGAGGATGGTCCTCCGCCGCCGAGGCCAGAGCCACAGCCGAGACCTGAACCAGAGGCAGACCCATAGCCAGCTACACCTCCGGTTCGAGGACAAGGCACGCGCACTACCGCCTGCAAGAGTGTTCTTCCAGTGTGACCACGCAGGTTCGTGCCCCGCGAGTTTACCGCCGTGACGGATATCTCGAGCGAGGACGAGGTGGATCCCGCAGAGCGAGAGGAGGATTCTGATGAGTAGGGAGTCAGGACCCCGCCAGAGTTGCAGCCGTAGGAGTGTCGTACACGCAATGATTAGTACTCATCCGTGTGCGTAGGTTTTAGTTTACTCGCAGCATTGTGTATATGTACCACTGTATATAGAGTGATGTTGATTATGTATGTCTGTAGTAGGACAAGATACTCCTTATGGTATCAATGTATACTTATGTGTGTTATCTTTGGGCCGTATGTGTATTTTCTTCGGGTACTCGCTGTACGCCAGGTATGTACTCGTGTTTACTTTACTTTCTTTTACAATATACTTATGCGATGCATGATGCGTATGGCTCGTTATTTTCATGTGTACCACTGAAATGAGTTTTAAATTGGCCCGTTATTTTGTAAACCCTAATTTTAAGCCAGGATATAGAATCATAATGGTTCGCGGCACCAGAAGTGCACCACCTAGCCAGGAAGTCTATGACTTAAGCATAGGCCAACTGGCTAAGGTATTTCATTGTAAACCCTAGAGAAGTGTTGCTAAATGATTTTAGGGTTTTAGCAAAAGTGTTAGACTTGTTAGAATGAAAACCTCATGAGCCATTAACCATGATATCAATAACAAGTGCTAACTATTAAACTCTAAGGTAAAAACACTTGAACCTTCAATATGATGATCGGTTGATTGTTGCAATTCATCGGTTGTGTCTTTGCCTTTTTCTTGCTTTTTGTTGATATGCTTGTAGTCATCAAAACCTAGCCATCAATGGTCAGAGAAAGAATCTTCTTCACATTCTCCCCCTTTTTGATGATGACAAAACCATCTTTGAAAATTGAAGTGCTTTGTCTTAGTGCTCCCCCCTGTGTTTTGGACTAACTGGCTTTTCTTGGTTTCTCAACATTTGCTCCCCCTGTTTAGATCAAACCAAGCAATACCAAACAAGATCTTTCTCCCCCTTTTTGACATCATCAAAAAGAAGAAAAAAGGACCATAGATACAATATCCAAAACAGTGGTATAGGAAATAACAGTGTATATAAAACAAGACATGTGTTTCTAGATGATATGTCTTCTAAAGATATCATGAAAACCTTATTAAGCCTGAAAACTTAACTTCTTTGGTTTTCTTATCCTTAACCACACAAATATCATCTTCATATTCGACTATAAAGCCTTTTGTCACATAATTGACTAATACTAAGTAAGTTATGATCTAGGCCTTCAATATATAACACATTCTCAATAGTAGTTTGAGGAGGCGTACCTTTCTTCCAATACCAATGATTTTGCCTCTCTCATTGTTACTGTATATCACATTTCCTTTGAGCTTGGAATAAAAAACTTTGATTTGTCACCAGTCATGTGTAAGGAACAGCAGCTGTCAATATGCCATAAGTCACTTGTTGTCCTCATTCATACCTACAAAACAAATTAGAAGTGGGGGTAGGGTATCCAATATGCTCTGGGTCCTTGTCGGTTAGATCCTTTCACAACCCACTTGTGTTGACCACTTGGAACACCATACCTTTTAATATAACATGCATTTGAGGTGTGCCCTTCCAAGCAACAATAATTACATATGTTCCTTCTTTTAGGAATCAAGTAATTATTTCTTTGTACATACCTTTTTGAACAAGAAGCATAGTAATTATTTGGCTTAAGATAGAACTTTGATGTAGGCACATAATAATTACTTTTTCTTGACATATGATGATTTCCAAAAACATGGTGTTTAGGTGTAGATTGTGATGAGTTCCTTTTTGCATGCATATTGGGTTGTGGATTACTAGTTTTTACAAAAAGCGTTTTCTTAACAACTTTTTGATTCTTTTGAGGAGTATACCCTAATCCACTTTTATCCTTAGTATCTCTTTGCATGCTTAAGATATCATCTAATCCATGCTTACCCTTTTCAAACTTGCATACTATTTGTTGTAAACTTTCTACTTTAGATTCCAACGAAACACACTTATTGCAAGCAACTTGACTATCTATCATAGATCTAATCAAGTTTAATTCTTCATTTTTAGCATAAATGTTTGAAAAATTTAAACATATTTCATGTAAGCACTCAAAAGCAGTTTGTAAATCTTCATAAGAAAGTTTATCAATACTAACCTTTTCATCATCATTGTCAGAGTTGTGTGTAGCCATAAATACTATATGTGCTTTTTCATCTTCAGATTCTGATGAAGAACTGATATCATTATCTTCCCATGCCACATATGCTTTCTTGCCCTTTTCTTGTTGTCCAATCTATCTTTGAGATTGTTCTTCTTTATTTGAATATTTGGACAATTGGACTTGATGTGACCGGATTTTCCACATTCAAAACATGTGAATTTTTGTGGAGGAGAAGAGTCATTTTTCTTTTTGAATCTCTTAGATTTACCAAATCTTATTCCCTTCTTCTTGAGAAATTTTCCAAGATTTTTAAACAAAAGATTCATATTGTCACATTCCTCTTCCTCTGAATCTTCATCATAATCATCTTTGTCAGACTCTATCTTGGCTTTTAGAGAGATGGACTTGTGTTTCTTCTCATGTTGCTCGTGTTGATCTAGGCGGTTCAACTCCAATTCATGTTCTTGCAGTTTTTTGAACAGTGTTGCTAGAATCATCTTGGATAGGCTCTTTTTTTCTGATATTGCCGTCATTTTTGGTTGCCATATCCGAGTCAATGATCGTAGCACCTTTAGATTCAAATCTGCACCAGAATAAGCTTTGCCAAGAGCAGACAAATGATTAATTAGATGAGTAAATCTATTTTGCATATCAAGGATCTTTTCTCCAGGAAGCATCCTAAACATCTCATATTCTTGTGACAAAGTGTTTAATTTTGATCTCTTAACTTCATCAGTACCCTCATGAGTGGCTTCTAGGGTATCCCAAATTTCTATGGCTGATTTGCATGAAGAGACTATAAAGAATTCATCCATACCTAGGGCAGAGGTTAGGTAATTCATGGCTTTAAGATCATACTGGACTTTCTTTTTTTCTTCATCATTCCAAGCACTCATGGGTTTAGGTTCACTCCCATTTTCATTGGTAAACATAGGCACAAACGGACCTTCTTCTATGGTTTTCCATACTTCTAGATCTTGTGCTTTTATGAAGATCATCCATTTTGATTTTCTAAAAATCATAATGATCTCCATTCAAGCATGGAGGCCTATTTACATTCAACCCTTCACTAAACATAACGAATAGCGGCATAACTAAAAGGTAAGAGAGTGTGAGCATATACCTGTAACGTGGAGCTTTATCGGTAGAAGGTACATATAGGGGCTTAAATGTACATAACATTGTTGGTCTTGGCAACCAATACCCAAGAGGGGGGTGAATTGGGTATTTTAGAAATTATTCCAATTTCAACAAATATTGCATTTTCATGCAATTAACGTTNCCCAAATTATGATCAAGACCCAGTAATAAACCGAATAGATGTTAATGTTAAAGCAGCGGAAATTGCAACACCCTAGCTAGTTGGCCTATGCTTAAGTCATAGGCTTCCCTGGCTAGGTAGTTGAATGCTGGGCTTGGAACTACTACTGTTCTAGGTTACTGATTGAAATTAGGGTTACTGAAAATACGGGCCAATTTGAAACTTCCTTCATAAATACGTGTAGTTAGAAAGTAATGAGCCATGCGGATAACATAACGAATAGCGGCATAACTAAAAGGTAAGAGAGTGTGAGCATATACCTGTAACGTGGAGCTTTATCGGTAGAAGGTACATATAGGGGCTTAAATGTACATAACATCCCATAATATTATCATACATAAATTTATACATAAATCCATACAGTCGATTATTACTATATATATCAGTTCAAGTAACATACAAACATACTAACTAAAAGAAAACTACGTGCACGAGCGGTACTACTCGCTTCGTGTACGGTACAAAAACCTATCCCTGCACTTGGGTCCGGTTGTCTGCCACCTACTCAGAGTCTCCGAGACGCTCTAGGGGCTCCTCCTCTTCACTGCTCAGGTCCGTCGAACTGTCGGAGTGGACGCACCTGGGTCTGTAACTGAAAGTATCCTCTTCCTGGCCGTGGTCCTGAGGCCTCATGCTCGAACTGTCGGAGTGGACGCACCTGGGTCTGTAATTGGCGTCGGGGCCGATGTAGGTGTCAGCTCTGGCTTCGAAGGAGGCATCTCCTCATCGCCGTTAAGGCGAAGCGGATCCCTGCTGCTGCTGCCTGGACGCTCATCCACCCAGATCGGGTTCGTTGGTGATGTCCCTGGGGCTTCGAGCCTCTGCCTAGGAGAACGATCGTGCTCGTCGGGTATGCGTGCAGGTGCGAAAGTACTCGTCTCCAAGAGAGTATCCGTGCGGTAATTGCGCATCCAAGTACGCGTAAACAGCCATACATCCTTGGCTGGTAGGGATGCCATGCCTGCAAGCTGGATCCATAGTCAAGTGGGGGTGAGAACTCTAGGTTGTCAGTGGGTCTCCGTGGCTATCAGTGATTCATTTACTCGAATATCCTCCAGGCCATTCAGGGGATCTCTAGGTGATCATGCATACTCTAAACCCTACTGATTATTGTCTTTTGCTAAAACCCTGAACAGCTTTATCTAAGTTAGCTAGGTGAATAGGAAACTAGTCTTTCTTACTAAGGTTGCGTGCTTGTGTATCCTGCATTTCAAATGTAATTAAGCTACTCGTCTTGGGTCATTCCCTTGACATTACATATCACACAAACCAATAACAAGATATATATATATATAAGCTCCTACACAGTCATTCATTTCATCATATATATACACATATAGTTATATAATGCATGGGGCATTGGGGATCTCTTACGCGTACCGGCTTGCCGGGGTTAGCGTCCTACTTCTCCGATTTGGCACGTGCTGGCTTGCCGGGTTAGTGCATCTTTTCCATAGGCTTACCGGATTGCCCGGTTAGCTCTTTATGTCCTTACGCATACCGGATTGCCGGGTTAGCACTTTTTTCTTTACTTCCGCCTTTTTCTATCCATCTTCTACCTTCCTGTGTCATTAACCTCTTCGAACCAAGCCACCATTGGGCGACTGACTCATTGACCAATCCAAACTTGTAAGGATGGCAAGGTAACATGTTGACCAATCCAACTTTGTGAACTGGTGAGGGGCTTGTCTGTAAGACTTTGCCAAGAGAGGGCTTCCGAACATATAACTATATATGTGTTTCCTAAGTTCCATTATTATCTTTATGCATTAGGTGATTGACTTCTACTTTTCTAGGGTTGCTCTAACACCTATACACAACCCATTCCTCATGATGCATGTGGTATTACACAATAATGGGCTACTAAGTACTCATTGGATCCCTTGGAATCACTAAAGTCTCAACTCTGCCAGGTTTCATTCGAATACTTGGAGGGGCTTTCGAATGAAATCCCTCAAAGTTCTTTTATTCGATTGGAATAGGTTTTCATTCGACTGAATTCCCTCGGCTAGTTTCATTCGAATACTAGGGGATTCATTCGATTGAAATCTAGAAATTCGCCTCCATTCGAATGCATAGGAATTCATTCAAAGGAAAGCTCATTTTGGCTTTCATTCAACTGAAATCCTTGGGTATTTGAATGAATGCTACGAAAATCGCCTCCCCGAGACTCCTGTTCTCAATTTCCACTGTTCCTAGGGTTCCAAGTAGTGCAGTTATGCGTTTCATTTTTCCATCGTTCACAAAACCCTTTTTTACCCTGTATCCCCCCAAAATACTACTAAACAGTTCTATAGTCAGATATACAAATAGGCACATATACAGGTAAATATTAAACCATATAGACAGTGGGCTTAGGATTACCCACCTCCGATCGGGATTCCGAATCGGTGGACTGGAAGGGGAGAATTTCCTCTTCAAGACGACATGCTCCGGCAATTTTTCTGAGACTCTGGCACGAGCCCTAGATGTGTCGGAACGAGACCCTCGGTTGATGAAGAAACGTAACTTCTGAAAAGTTACGAAGTTATTTATAAATAACCACGCACAGTAAAAGTTATTTTCTTTTCTTTTTCCTTTTCTCTTTTCTTATTATTTGTTTTGCTTCAGCTTTGCTTCAGCTTCTTTTATTATTATTATTATTATATTTTTATTTATTATTTATTAGTTAACTTCCCTGAGAAGCTACCTTCCCCTGTCCAGCTCCGTTTTCGCTCGAACGCGTTTTGCTCGAAAATATTCAGGACATACCATTGTGATCCATTTATTTTTCCCTTCGCTCCGGGGCCTTTTTCCCAGGGATTTGGGACTCTTTTGCCGAGTCGGGAAATTCTACAGACGTTTTTCAGTATCCGGGAAATTTTCGTTCTAGTCGAAACTCGTCCGGCCACTCCCGAAAATTATAAAGCAGCTAAACGTAGTCTGTTTCTCAAATTTCCCAGGGTTTCGGAGGTTTAACTCTTCTCCCTTCGATTTCTCGGTGCTTCCCGGCCGTTCTCGGCAACGAAACGGAACGGTTTTCGGTCCGTAGAAGCATGGGATGTTACAGAAATTGTAAATTGCTGAATGTAAAAAGTGTAGGGATAAGAAAGATCACACCAAAGATTTATCCTGGTTCACCTTCAACCACCGAAGGCTACGTCCAGTCCCCTGTTCTGATTCAGGGATTTTTCCACTATGTAAACTTGTGTTGTGTACAACCTCACAACCGAGGCACTTACACTGACAACTTCAAGAGAACACACTCGTTCCCCTAGTTACACAATGCCCTCACCGAACACTATGGTAATAATCAGAAACCACACTAAACACTACAGTGTTTACAAAACTACACCGAACACTACGGTGCCACAATTGATTCACAATTGTTGAAGAAGTAATATAATGGCTTTGCCAATCCTAAATTCAGGGTTGGACGTTTTCCTGAATAGAAAGCACAAGTGATATAACAGTTAAGGCTCAAAGGTCTTTCTTTAAGTTTTGGATTGAAACACCATTGAAATTTAATCAGAACTTTGTGAGTATGAAAGTGAGAATTGAGTTCTGGAGTTCTGTTTTTGTTCTGCATGAGTTCCAACCTTATATAGGCAGAGGTGCCTGTTCATGAACCATTGCCAATGCATACAGATGCAAAACAATGCATTGTTTCATGAAAAAACACACCCATTCGAACATGTAATCGATTAACCAAGTGTGGTAATCGATTACACACATGGTAACTGCCAATTTTCAAATTCTGTGTGATGGTAATCGATTACCATAAGTGTGTAATCGATTACACACACAACAAATGCCAATTTTGAAAGTTTCTGAGGTTGTAATCGATTACCGTAAGTGTGTAATCGATTACACACATGAAAACCACTTATTTTCAAAATTCTCGAGTTGGTAATCGATTACAGCAAGTTGGTAATCGATTACTCATGCAGAAAATGTTATATTTTCAAATTTTTTATGCTAGTAATCGATTAGTCAAACCCTGTAATCGATTACTGAACCACTGGTAATCAATTACTGAAATCCAGTAATCTATTACTGACACAGCAAAGTGTTTTCCAAGTGTTGCAAACCCTAGAGAACTGTTGCTAAATGATTTTAAGGTTTTAGTAAAAGTGTTAGACTTATTAGAATGAAAACCTTATGAGCCATTAACCATGATATCAATAACAAGTGCTAACTATTAAACTCTAAGGTAAAAACACTTGAACCTTCAATATGATGATCGGTTGATTGTTGCAATTCATCGGTTGTGTCTTTGCCTTTTTCTTGCTTTTTGTTGATGTGCTTGTAGTCATCAAAAACCAAGCCATCAATGGTCAGAGAAAGAATCTTCTTCACAAAAATCGTGGCCAAATCCTTATCAAACATCGACCATTAACAAGCCACGCAAGCATGCATAAAAGCTAGGTAAAGGAGCAAGCAAAGCTAGGCCAAGGTGGAAACAAAGCCAAGCAAAGTCTTCACCAAGAATCATCATCAAAATTGCCACCATCATCTTTCCTGAGAAGGCCTTGCATGCAAGCCTTGGAGACATACCAAAGCCATTCAAGGAGCTCCCTCTAAGTTGCCTAACTTTCATCAAGTTTACTTAACGTGGGTCATCTGAAACACCCATTACTTGAGTGGCTTGATTGTGGTTATTTTTGTGATTATTGATTTGTTATGATTATGTGTTTATTCTCACGAGAAACTAAATTGTGCTAGGTGTTTTTAGGGATATTTTGAGGCATAAGAGTTTAAGACATTTTGGAAAAGATTGAGTTAAGAAAATATTAAGTTTTGAAGGTGCATGCATACAAGAGTAACTTTGGGTTTCATGCTAAGGGTATAGGAAAATAGGTTTGTTCTTGTATGAGAGGTTTAGAAGATTTGAGTGAGTTTTCAAGATAAGAGAAATGAGTTTTGAGAATGCATGTACATATTAGGCAATTCAGGTTTTAGAGCATGAGCATGGTAAGGTTAGGATTTTGTTCTTGCATGTGAGTTTTAGAGGATTTGAGGGAGCATTCAAGATAAGAGAAATGAGTTTTGAGAATGCATGCACATATAGTACAAATTCGGGTTCTAAGCTTAAGCATGGTAAGATTAGGGTTTTGTTCATGCATGTGAGTTTAAGGGGTTTTGGATGAAGTTTCAAGTGTGAGAAAATTGAGATTTATGGGTGAATTCATATATAATGCAACTTGGTTCTTAAGTAAAATTATGAGGGATTAGGGTTTTAGATGGTGCAAGTAAGTTTAAGAGCTTTCTAGTGGAATTTTAAGTTAAGAAAATTTAGTTCTTGGTGGTTGCATGTGTGTTAAGCACTTAGGGTTCATTCATGGGTAAAGGAGTTCAGGATTTTACTAATACATGTGAGATTAAGGAGTTTTTTAGTGGAGTTTTAGGTTAAGGAAAATGAGTTTGAGGGTGCATGTGCAAATAGGCTAATTTGGGTTCATGCATAAGTATAGGGATTTAGAATTTTAGATAGTGCATTGTGTTAAGAGTATAAAAGAGATCAAGAATTTGAGAGTGCGTGTGTTTAGGGCAATTCATTTTTCGAGAGAAAATTGGTAAGATTAGGGTTTTTGAGAGTTCATGTAAGGATACGTGCTTTGAAACACCCTAGCTAGCTAGTCTACGCTTAAGTCGCAAACTTGCTAGCCAAGTTGTTATCTACTTTGGTTGGGATGATACTTAGTCCCACTTATGAGTTCAAAAGTATAGTTACCGAAAATATGGACCGATTTCAATTTTCTTTATAAGTATTGTAGTGTAAAATATGAGCCTCGTTCAACGTTAGAACATATATTGCGAGCTGTATCGTAGCATAATTTAACTAATATTTATCAGGCGTATTCAACATTCATAGCAACAAGTGGTCCATGTCATATATTCACAAGTAGTTACACATGTAATATTATAGATGTTACGTACAATTAATATAGAAGTACAAAACGTATAGCCTACTAACTAAGGACTGATGCTACGTCTCTAGCGTAGCTCTGATTTCCCGGTTCCTTTGTCCATCTTCTTCAATGCCGCTCGTCCCCGTACTACTTGCACTGCTCTGACTTCTTCTTCGTCCTCGTCGTGCTCGCCTAGAACCATAAAGGAGTGGGTATGAGAGCACAAGGTTCTCAGTGGGAATCCTTAATCGTCGTAACTCGTTTCATACTCAATTATGATTTCGCCGCTTATGGGGTCTATAGGTGTTACAGTTATACTATAGTCCTACTAGTTATTCATATCCAAGCTAAGCCTGAGCAGCTTTATCTAGGTTACTAAGTGATCGGGGAACCTATTCTTCATTAACTAAGTCATCTGTTCTCCACCTTACTTCCTAAGCCACACATGATCACATAATTCATATAATAAGTTTCAGTTTGGGTCCACTTATAACCGTGCCCATTTTCATTATAAGCTTCTGCGCACATCCACTTATGTACAGTTGTATATCACTTAGAGCACATACTCAAGCTCAACCCCGCCGTAGCGGTGGCCTAACCGCCACAAGCTTCTTTTTGTCTTAGTATCGTGAGGATCAGGCAGCGCTTAGCCTGAGTGGTTCTGCTTCCCATGAAATATCATCGTTCACGATAGGAGCATCCATTCTTATGCTAGGAATGGTGAAGGGATCCTACCACCGTCCTTATGCTAGGGAAGAGGTAATCCCAGGGTTCAGCTTGCCTTTCCTGCCGGCTAGTCACACAGATAGGGAAAGATTGGTTTCCTTTAACATTATTATCCTTTATTTTCTTTTAGGGACTTAGTGACGTCACACCCTAGGGTTCCTTTTACCTTTTCTTTTTTATTTCAGATATAATTCATGACACATCCTCATCACATAAGTCATACATCAATTTCCAGTCAGCAGTTCATGTATCCTTGACATAAATCATCAATTTCTAACAAAATCATCAATTTCTAATAATAATAAGAAACTTACTTTCATGCTCCAAAACCATTTTCATCATAAAGCCAACATAGTTCTAATGATTAGCTCATGAATCACAAAGCAAACATAAACTCACATAGTTATGTAACACATAACACATAGAACATATGAAACACCCTAGCTAGTTGGCTTATGCTTAAGTCATAAGCTTTCCTGGCTAGGTGGTTATCTTCTGGTGCTGTGAACTATTTCTGTTCTGAGTTAACTTTTCAAATTAGTGTTACTAAAAATACGGGCCATTTTGAAATTTCTTCTTAAGTACGGGTTTCTAGAAAATAAAGAGTCATACGAATAATACATCGTGTAACGGTATAGTAAGATATAAAGGAAGTGCGAGTACATACCTGTCGTATGGGGATCCGTCGGTAAAAGTACACATAAAGGCCTGAATACACACCACACACCAATATATTACTAATACATAATTTGGTCCAGATCATTATCTTATACATATAAGTTTAACATACAGTACATATAGGAAAACTAAAAAAAAGGGTTTACGTACACGAGTGGCAACTACTCACTTTGTGCACGATACAAACCTACTCCTATAGCTGCTACGGGGTCTTGGGGTCCGGCCTCCTACTCTGACTCCTCCTCCCGCTCTGCTGGGTCCTCCTCTCTTGCAGCCTCATCCTCGCTGGATAGGTCGGCCACTACGGTGAAATCTCGGTGGTTAAAGCGACACGGTAGTACTGGGAGCACCCTCTTTCTAGCAGTCGTCCGACGGCCTCGTCCTCTGACTGGTGGAGTGGACGCACCGGGGTCCGTGGCTGGCTCGACCTTTGGCTCAGGCTCGGATGGAGGCACCGCCTCCTCGTTATTGAGGTGGATCAGATCGCGACTGCTACTCCCTGGACATACGTCCACCCAAATGGGACGCATCGGGGAAGACCCTGGTCCTCTAAGTCTTCGCCTAGGGTGTCTCAAGCTCGTTAGGCATGGTGGCGGGCACAAAGGTGCATGTCTCAATGAGAGTATCCGTGCGGAAGTTACGCTGACGCGTATGAGTAAACAACCATACGTCTTTGGCAGGCGGGGAAGTCATGACTGCAATCTAGAGTCATACACGAGTGGGGGTAAGAACGACTTCTTTCTTAGTGGAAACTCAGCGTGGGTCCTATGGTTCAATTACTCGGGCAGAGTCCAGGCTACTCAGGAAAACCTCTAAGTGTCATGCATACTAATTCCCTACTGGTTATTATATTTAACCTACGTCCTGAGCAGATTTACCTAAGTTACTAGGTGATGAGGTTACTAGTCTTGTCATTACCTAGGCTCCGCGCTCATTAACTTTACATATTGCTAGGGACATAATAGTCATCTTGGGTCGTTCCCTTGACGATACATAATGCATAAACCTATATAGATACATACATACCTGCATACATAATGGCATACATACATACCTTCATTTATTCGTACATGTAAATATATAGTGCATGAGGGGAATTTGGGAATCTCTTACGCATACCGGCTCACCCGGGTTAGCGTCCTTCTTAGTCCATTCACCCATGTAACCGTGGCCTAGGTCACAACCGTTTTCTTGCCACTATTGTATCGACCCGGCGACGCTCTTTACCGGTATGGTAGCTAACCATGCAAAGCTCATAAGAGGAAATCATCGAATACAATAAGTACAACCACCCCCTAACAGGAATGGTGAGGGACCGACCCTTGGGCGCAATCAGGCGTGGACACGTTTATCTGTACTCTTCTCTTTAATGGGGTCCCCCTTTCTTTCTTACAGGACTTGTCCTATTCTCTTTACTTGCAGGCCTTGGCCTGTTCTCTTTACTTTCTAAATCAGGTCTCTTTACCTGCGTTGCTCTGACCAATCCAGCATGTAGAATTGGTGAGGGGCGTGTCTGTAAGATGTGCTAAGAGAATGGGGTCTTCCTAATCATATAACTATTTACTCTGACTAAGGTCGTCCGAATGCTTGGTGATCGGAGCCTTAGTACCCTGCTTTATTCCCTAGGGTCCAATTATGTACCTTTAAAGTTACGTGAATACCCTTAGTTACCTAAGGTCGTCCTAACTCCTATGACGGTTGTTTCCTCATGATGCATGCTTTTGTCTACCAAAATAGGCATACCCTCACTCATTGGATCCCTTAGAACCACTAAAATCTCAAGTCCTTCAGGTTTCATTCGAATATCTAGGGTTACATTCGAATGAATCCCTGCGAGTTCTTTCATTCGACTGAATTGGGGTTTCAATCGATTGAAACCATCAGAGTTCTTTCATTCGAATGAACTTGGGATTCAATCAATTGAAATTCAAAGATTTTCCTTCATTTGACTTAATAAGAATTCAATTGATTGAAAGCTCAAGATTGGCTTTCATTCGATTGAAAACTTCTTTCAATTGATTGAAAGCTGATGGGATTGGGTCCCGAGACATCAGTTCTCATTTTCTCCAGAAGTTCACTGTTCCTAGGGTTCCAATTAGTACAGTTATGCATTTCATTTGTCAAAATCTCCCAAAACCCTCTTTACCCTATAATCCCCCAATTTCCTACTTAACAATTTTATAAAATTAAACCACATAGGCAGTGGGCTTGGAGTTACCCACATCCGATGGAGATTCCGACTAGATAGCTTTGATGCGGGTAATTTCTTGATCGCAACCGCGTGCTCCGACGATTTTTTCGAGACTCCAGCAAGAAATTGAGATGTGTCGGAATGGGACTAGTGTTTGTGAAAATGACCGAAAGCTACGTAAAGTTTTCAGAAGTAACATGGCTATTTATAGCCACTTCTATAGCTTTTTCCCTTTTCTTTTCTCTTTTCTCTTTTCTTTTTTCATTTTCATTCTGTTGCTATGATTATTTTTATTTTTATATTTATTATGTGAATATCTCCTGATAGAGATAGAAAACCTTACCAGGTCCGACTCCGGTTTTGTTTGATCGCGTTTTGTCGAAATTGTCTCACACCCGGTTGTCCTAAAAATATTCCTGACATACCGCTGTGATCCATTAATTTTTCCCTTCGATCGGGGAGCTGCCACACAGGGATTTTTGACATTCTTACCTGGTCAAGAAATATCACGAGTGCTTCTCAGTATCCGAAACAATTCCCATTCGAGCCGAAACTCGCCCAATGGCTCTGAAAAATTTACGGGACCACGAAACCTAACCCTTATCCCTAAATCCTTAGGGGTTCGGAGGCTTAATTCCCCACCCTCGCTTTCTTAACGTCTCCCGACCGTTCTCGACGGCGTAACCGACGGGCTTTCCGGACAGGAAGGATTCGGGATGTTACATTCCACCCTCCTTACTGAAATTTCGTCCCGAAATTTGAGTGTTGTTACATTTCCCAGCCATTCTCAGGGACATTTAAGGGTCTCGGAATGCCTTGGGCTTACGTAACCTTCTCGGGCTCCCTGGGGTACGGGGCAGTGCTCTCCACTACGCCGTGCAGATTTCTGAGATTCTGGATTATTTCCAAGTTTCGGTAGAGGGTATGTTTCTAGCTCTTGATGGCTTCTTTATTTAAGTTTTTAATGTTTTTACGAATTACATAGCCTTAGGGTTCACTAATGGAAATTTGTTTTTGATGCTTGTTGGTTTTCAGGCGAGTAGAAGTGGACGTCGAAGGTTACCTGGAAGGTAGACTTCGGCTGCCTGGCCAAGATGCACATCGTTCACAAGAATGGCCAGCTAACGTACGATGAGCCATCGGGTAGCCGTGCCAAGAAGAGGGCAGCTCCTTCCTCTCCCGTCGATCCTGTGGCTGCTGCTTCGACCTCAGCGGGGCCTACACCTGCTCCTAGCCTCTCACCGTCCCAGATGGACTTACTGATGAGTCGGCTAGACACCCTGAGCGTGGGCCTGTCTCGTCTCGACCGGCTCGAGCAGATGGACGTGCACACGGGCCATCTTGAGCGGCTAATGGCACAGGCCGATCGCCTCGAGCAGATGGCGACACAGACTGACCATAACATGCTCCGGTTAGGTCAGGACTTGAATGTCGTCTATGCGCACCTGGGCTGGGTACGTTCAGGGGGTTCCACAAGTGGCATTCCACCTTCAGGCCCTGCTCCGGCCGCTATAGAGGAAGATCCGGCTCCGGACACTGAGGAGGCAGAGTAGGTCTCTTAGGAGCACTAGCATAGGTGGCGTAGGATTATGTATAGGCTAACCAGCGCATGTTTTGTATGTATTTGGGGGTAGGGGCATTTTGGGAATTTGGTGAAATTGTTCGGCTGGCTCCTACATTTTGTAACTTTGCAGCTAATTATGAATGAACAGTTTATATTTTCTTTGCTTATCTTACTCTTGCAACTTAATGTATTTCAATTATACGTCTCATAGCTCGATTATACGTTGAAAGGGCAATTTGGTCCATATGCGGCGATTTGGGGTTTTGGGACATCGAGTACCTCCCGTGGTACACCTATTTTGAGGAATTTGATCTTAATTTACGAAACGAGAAGAGAATTCGGGTTTATGGAGGAATTTAGGGTAAATTGGGGCTTAGGGGCAAAATAGTAATTTCAGGGGTATCGGCTCCCGGCTAACTCTCAGTTAGTCCCCTGGTACCCATTAGAGGTAAAACAAAAGCCACGCGAAGGGATTAAACCTAAGTCACGATGGTGGGGCACATAAGTGACATGTTGTCGTCAAAAGGAGCATTCCATGGGCCATTAGCGGACCTAACGGCCGTAACGACTCACGACTAGGTCTGGGACCCTAAAATGCACCGTAGCAACACAGAAACGAATTTGGATTCAAGAATTTGGCAGAATCAGACCCTGAACGGGGGAAAACCCCTAATATATACGCTTCGCATATGGAGGGGTAAAATCGAGAATTCAGCGGAATTCATCGCGACACTCATTGGCTCCCAGTCCCAAATAAGGTATGGAACTAAAATGGGAAGGCCTCAAGGGGAAACAAAGCTCAATATGCAAAATGCCCTGCAAAATGGACAATTTTGCTGTCATCATTCGAATGAATGCAGATCCAGTATTTGAATGAAAGAAATTTTCGTGCAGTATTCGAATGAATCATTCGAATGATTGCTGGAAAATTTTCCCTAAGTGTTTCTCAACCTTTTACCTCTTAACTCCCAGCTCCCTGCTTCCCTTGGGGACCCCTGAGTACCTCCCTCTTGCTTTCTTCACCTTAGCCATCCTCCGGCCCACTTCGGGCTATCTCGGAGCTAGATTATCACTGCATCCTTCAAATCCCTAGGGTTTTGGCAGCCTTTTTGAGGAGACTGATGAAACCCTCACCTGTAAACAACGTCGTGCCACATCTCTTTCGAGCGACATGGCCGTCCACTGACGTCCGCGAACCCTGAGATGATCAGCCTCACAGGAACTGACGCTCACTGTCCAGCACATCTCAGCTCGTCAAGGGGGCACCGTAATCATGCTCGGAAGCATAGTGCAGCTCAGTCCTCAGGCTCCATTGGACCTAACTGCTCTGATACCAACTGCAACACCCAAACTAGTTGGCCTATGCTTAAGTCATAGGTTTCCCTAGCTAGGTAGTTGACTGCTGGGCTGTGAACTACTACTGTTCTAGTTCATCAATTTTAAAATTAGGGTTACTGAAAATACGGGTCAGTTCGAAACTTTCTTTACAAATACATGGATACAAAAGTAATGAGCCTTGCGAGTAATACAGCGAATAATGGCATAACTAAAAGATAAGAGAGTACGAGCACATACTTGTAACGTGGAGCTTTAGCAGCGAAAAGTACACATAGGGGCCCGAATATACACAACACACCATTATAATATAATACATAAGGTTTATACATAATCCCATCCAGTGGGTAATAATATACACACATCAGTAGCAATAATATACAAATACAGGAACTACAAGCAAACTACGTACACGAGCGGCACTACTCGCTTTGTGCACGGTACAACAACCTAACTCCGCACTCAGGTCCGGCTGGCCTCTGCCTACTTCGAGTCTCCTAGTCGCTCCAGAGGCTCCTTCTCCTCACTGCTGCTCAGATCCGTCACCGCTGAGAAGCCGTGTGGGGCGAAGCGATGTGGTCGGGCGGTCAGTATCCTCTTCCGTGCAGTAGTTCGGCGGCCTCGGCCTTGAACCGTCGGAGTGGACGTACCTGGATCAGTAGCTGGCGTCGGGGCTGGTGTAGGCGTCTGCTCTGGCTCTGAAGGAGTCATCTCCTCATCGCCATTGAGGCGAATCGGATCCTTGCTGCTACCCCCTGGACGCTCGTCCACCCAAATAGGGTTCAGCGGCGAAGTACCTAGGCCTCCAAGCCTCTGTCGAGCGGGGCGGTCAGGCTCGTCGAGAAGGCGTGCCGGTGCGTAGGTACTCGTCTCCAGGAGAGTGTCAGTGCGGTAGTTGCACATGTGTGGCGCGTGAATAGCCAGACGTCCTTGGCCGGCGGCGAGGTCATGGCTGTAAGCTAGATCCATAATCGAGTGGGGGTGAGAACTCTAGGTCCTCAGTGAGTCTCCTGTGGCTGCTAGGGGTTCATTAACTCGAGTATCCTCCAGGCCGCTCAGGGGATTTCTAAGTGATCAGCATACTACAAACCCTACTAATTTTTTTTATCTTTTGCTAAAACCCTGAACGGCTTTATCTAAAGTTAGCTAGGTGAGTAGGAGCTAATCTTTCTTACTATGGCTGCGTGCTTATGACTCTTATCTTTCGATTGTAACTAAGCTACTCGTCTCGTGTCGTTCCCTTGACGATACATAATGCAGAAACAGTTATTTATAATACATAAGTAGATATACATACATGTTTATCCTCATATCATCAGTCACCAATTCATACATTTAATTATATAGTGCATGAGGGGATCGGGGGATCTCTTACGCGCTCTGTGGCTGCGTCCTACTTAGTCTTTCGCACCTTTGTAGTCATGGCCTCGGACTACAACCTCTTTTTGCCACTATTGTATCGACCTGGCAGCACTCTTTACCGGTGTGGTAGCTAACCACGTAAGGCTCATAGGAGGTAAACATCGAATACAATTAGTGCAACCACCCCCTTTGGAATAGCGAGGGATCAGACCTATGAATGATCAGGCGTGGATGCGCTTTGACTGACCCTATGGCTCGATCCGTTTCTCTTTTCCCTTTTTGTGGGGCCCCATAGTCATCATATCATTGGTACAGACCTATGCCTGTTCTACATGGTAGGGCCTATGCCCGTTTTGCATATCGTGATCAGGTCTCCCTACCTGCGTTGCTCATGACCAATTCATCTTACTGAATTAGCGAGGGGCATGTCTGTAAGACCTTGCCAAGAGAATGGGGATTTCCTAATTATATAACTAGACTCCTTAGCTATGGTCTACCGTACCAGCTGGGGTCGGGACCTTCCTAACCTTCTTTATTTCCTAGGTTCCATTATGATCTTTATTAAATTTAAACGTGAACTTCTAATTATCTAAGGTCGTCCTAACTCTTACGACAACCTTTCCTCATGATGCATGCTCAAACATAAATATGGCCTAACCTTATTCATTGGATCCCTTAGAAACACCAAACTCTCAACTCTACCAGGCTTCATTCGAATACTTGTTGTGGTACTCGAATGAAATCCCTCGGAGTCCTTTCATTCGATTGGAATAGGCTTTCGCTCGACTAAAATCCCTCGGCATCCGTTCATTCGAATACGAGGGGATTCATTCGATTGAAATCCCTAAAATTTGCCTTCATTTGACTGTGGGGAATTCATTCGAAGCAAAGCTCGATGGGGCTTTCATTCGACTGAATTCCTGGCGTATTCGAACACAGACTACAAAAATCGCCTCCCGAGACTCCAGTTCTCATTTTTCCACTGTTCCTAGGGTTCCAAGTAGTACAGTTATGCGTTTCAATTTTCCATCGTTCAAAAAACCCTTTTTACATTATTCCCCCCCAAAATACTACTTAACAATTCTATAGTCAGATACACAAATAGGCACATACACAGGTAAAAATTAAACCACATAGACAGTGGGCTTAGGATTACCCACCTCCGATCGGGATTCCGATTCGGTGACTCTGAAGGGGAGATTGTCCTCTTCACGATGGTGTGCTCCAGCAAATTTTCGGAGACTCCGGCATGAGCTCTAGATGTGTCAGAACGAGACCCTCGACTGCCTACGGAATGTAACTTCTGAGAAGTTACGAAGTTATAAATAACTGTGCATAGTGAAAAGTTATTTTCCCTTTTTCTTTTAACTTTTCTTTCCTTCTCACGTTTTGCTAAAGCTCTGCTTCAGCTTCTTATTTATTATTATTATTATATTATTATTTATTTATTAAGTTATTTATTACTTAACTTCTGAAGGAAGTTAATGCCCTTCATCCAGTTCCGTTTTTATTTGATCGCGTTTTGTCCGAAAAACCCTGCTTCTGGTTGCCCTAAAAATATTTCGGACATACCGCTGCAACCCATTTATTTTTCCCCTCCGTCTGGAACAACTTTCTCGGGGAACAGGGACTCTTTCACTGAGCTGAAAAATCCTACGGACGTTTTACAGTATCCGGGAAATTTCCGTTCGAGTCGAAACTCATCCGGCGACTCCCAAAAATTATAAAACAGCTAAACCTAGTCCGTCTCTTCAATTTTCCAAGGTTTCGGAGGTTTAACGCTACTTCCCTCGCTTCCTCGACGTTTCCCGGCCGTTCTCAGCTACTAACGGATAACCTACCGGCACGTAGAAGCACTGGATGTTACACATTGGATCCCTTAGAACCACTAAAATCTCAAGTCCTTCATGTTTCATTCGAATGTCTAGGGTTACATTCAAATGAATCCCTGTGAGTTCTTTCGTTCGACTGAATTGGGGTTTCAATCGATTGAAACCTTCAAAGTTCTTTCATTCGAATGAACTTGGGATTCAATCGATTGAAATCCGAAGATTTTGCTTCCTTCGACTGAATAAGAATTCAATCGATTGAAAGCTCAAGATTGGCTTTCATTCGATTGAAAACTTCTTTCAATCGATTGAAAGCTGATGGGATGGGGTCCCGAGACTTCAGTTCTCATTTTCTCCAGAAGTTCACTGTTCCTAGGGTTCGAATCAGTACAGTTATGCATTTCATTTGTCAAAATCTCCCAAAACCCTCTTTACCCTATAATCCCCCAATTTCCTACTTAACAATTTTACAGTCAAACATACAATAAAACACATATACAATTACATAATTAAACCACATAGACAGTGGGCTTAGAGTTACCCACATCTGATGGAGATTCCGACTTGATAACTTTGATGCGAGTAATTTCTTGATCCCAATGACATGCTTCGGTGATTTTTCTGAGACTCCACCAAGAAACCGAAATGTGTCGGAACGGGACTAGTGTTTGTGAAAATAACCGAAAGGTACGTTAAGTTTTCTAAAGTAATGCAACACCCTAGCTACTTGGCCTATGCTTAAGTCATAAGCTTCCCTGGCTAGGTGGTTGAACTCTGGTGTTGCGAACTACTATAGTTCTATGTTACAGGTTCAAATTAGGGTTACGAAAAATATGGGCCATTTTGAAATTTTCTTGGCAAGTACGATTACATAGAAAGTAAAGAGCCATGTGGGTAGTACGTCGTATAGCAGCATAATCAAGAGGTAAAAGAAGTGCGAATACATACCTGTAGTATGGAGATCTATCGGCGGAATATACACATAGGGGCCCGAATATACACAACACAATGATACATTATAAGTACATGAGTTTTAATATTACACGTACATAAAATCCACATAATATACATATACAACGGATAAAGAAAAAGACTACGCACAAGAGTGGTACTACTCACTTCGTGTACGGTACAACCCTACGTCTACCTCTACCATCGGGGCCCTGTCCTCTACTCACTATCCTCCTCCCGCTCCCCAGGGTCTGTAGCTGCCGTGAAGTCTCGCGGGACGAAGCGGCGTGGCAGTACGGGAAGTACCTTCTTCCTGGCTGTCAACCGCCGGCCTCGGCCTCGTATTGGGGGAGTGGATGCACCAGGGTCCGTAGCTGGCTCGGCCTCCAGCTCCGACTGTGACGGATGCACCTCCTTGTCTCCGTTGAGGTAGATGGGATCCCGGCTGCTGCTCCCCAGGCCTTCATCCATCCAAATCGGACGCATTGGTGAGGACCCTGGGCCTCTGAGTCTCCGCCTGGGAAGTCTATCGGGCTCGTTTGACATACGGGCTGGAGCGAAAGTACACATCTCGAGGAGGGTATTCGTTCGGTAATTGCGCTGGCGTGTACGGGTGAACAACCATACATCCTTCGCTGGTGGGGAAATCATCGCTTCAAGCTGGATCCATACGCGAGTGGGGGTGAGAACTCTTGGTCCTCAGTGGGGTTTCCTTAGGCTTATGAAATGTTCATTGCCTTGAGTATTTTCCAGGCCGTTCAGGGGATCTCTAAGTGAGCATGCATATTAACATCCTACTGGTTATTATCTTTGCTAAAACCCTGAACAACTTTATCTAATTTATCTAGGTGATTGGAGATCTAGTCTTGCTTATCTACGTTCTCGCGCTTTCTATCCTTGACCGTCGTACATAACCACATCATAGCCACATATACATGAATGCAAGGTGATCGTGTCCCATGCGTTCCCTTCGAGCATGGTGACGTGATCGAGCCCCATGCGTTCCCTTCGATCATGGTGACGTCCAACAATGCCTGCGTTCCCTTTGAGCCTACTATTGCACACTATGCATGAGCTTGATATCTTTTCTTTTCTTTTTAACCGGTATCCTACACGCTCTGGCCGCCTTCCTTTGGGCTAAACCAGGCGGAAACTGTATTCTCATTTATTCGTAACCATGATCATATGCACGTTTATCTTTCTCATTGTACTCTGGTTCCTACATTTCTTTATCATCTTCATTCATTAAGTATGCATTACATTGCAACCTCTAGTGATCTATCCTCATGATGCAAGCTTTCTTGTACCACAATAGACATATCTTTGCTCATTGGAACCCTTGGAACCATTAAAGTCTCAAGTCTGCCAAGTTTCATTTGAATGCTTAGGTCTGCATTCGAATGAAATGCCTCCGAGTTCTTTCATTCGACTGAAATAGGGTTTCATTAGATTGAAAACCTCAGCATTCTTTCATTCGAATACTATGGGATTTATTTGATTGAAATCCTGAGATTTTCTTTCATTCGACTGCATAGGAATTCAATTGAATGAAAGATTACTTTGGCTTTCATTCGGCTGAAAACTTCCAGGATTCGAATGAAAGCTATAAAATTGTTTCCCCGAGACTTCATTTCTCAATTTTCCACAGAAAACCACTGTTTCTAGGGTTCCAATCAGTACAGTTATACATTTCATTCATCAAAATTTCTCAAAACCCTTTTCACCCTGATTTTTCCAAAAATACTACTTAACATTTTTACAGTCAGAAATACAAAACAACACCTATACAGTTAAAAATTCAACCACATAGGCAGTGGGCTTAGGGTTACCCACTCCGATGGAGATTTCGATTCGGTAGGCTGGAAGTGAAGAATTTCCTCTTCACGATTGCGTACTCTGGCAATTTTTTCAGGACTCTGGCAAGAAACCTAGATGTGTCGGAATGGGACCGGTGTTTGTGAAAGAGGTTGAAAGTTATCGTAAATTTTTGAAACGTACGTGGTTATATATAACCACGCACAGTAGCTCTTTTCTTTTCCTTTTTTCCTTTTTCTTTTCTTTCCTTTCCTTTTCTTTGTTTTTCTAAAGCAAAGCTTCAGTTATTTATTATTATTATTATATTATTATTTATTATTTACTTCCTTCATAAGTTTACCTTCCCCTGTCCGGCTCCGTTTTCGTTTGATCGCGTTTTGTCCGAAATGGCTCACACCCGGTTGCCCTAAAAATATTCCGGACATATCGTCGGGCTCTGCTTATTTTTCCGCTCAATCTGGGACCGCTTTTCCAAGATTCTGAGACTTTCTTACCGAGCCAAGAAATCCCACGAGCATTTTCCAGTATCCGAAACAATTTCCGTTCGAGTCGAAACTCGACCGGTGACTCCGAAAAATTACGGGACAACTAAACCTAACCCATTTCCTTAAATCCCTAGGGTTTTAGAGGTTTAACGCTCCTGCCCTTATTTCTCAACGTTTCCCGGCCGTTCTCGGCAACGAAATTAACGAGTTTTTCGCGCCCGGGAACTCGGGATGTCCTCGAAATTAACGAGTTTTTCGCCCCCTTACTAAATTTTTGTCCCCGAAATTTCAGCGTCGTTACGCTCCTAAACCTAATCCGGGCTGCTTAGGGGTCCGAGAATGTTTCCTTGAGTTGCCTTAATTTCCCTGGGCTCTTTGGGATTCAAAGGAACCCTAATAACCATCCCTGGGATACCTCATTCAAATCTCTTATGATCATTTACTGGAATAATTTGCAGAGTTCTTGGCTCATTCGATTGAAGTATTCGAATGCCTTCATTTTTACTAATTCATTCGAAGGAACAACGGGTTTCATTCAAATGAACTGCGATCTGAAGCCATTTTAAACGTCTTTCTTTCTTTCTCCCTCACTTTCCTCCTCTCTTCTCCTTCGTGACCAAAACCCTAGCAGAGCTTAGGTGTTCCTCCAGCCTCCACCACTCTACTCCCTTGCTTCCTCCCTTTCCCCACTGTGTGCCGTAGCCCTCCTTGCCCTTTCCTCTCCGATTCCTCTCCTCTCCTCCCTCAATCCGGGGTTTCTCCTACTTCCCCTCTCCAAACCGAACTCTTCCCTTCCTCCCCTGCACCATGAGTCATTTTGGTGGTCGTTCCTCCCGCTCCAAAAACCCAGGACTGGCTCCTCCAGCAACCCTCCCGCACTGGTTCTCGTCCGAGGCTCAGTCAAGAAATTTCGAGACCGGTTACAAAGGGCAAGACATCATGGAACCCAAAATCTTGGACCAAGACACTTTCGAGGAGGCCTCGGCGGAGATCCTGACCTACTTAGACTACGCCGAGCTGCTCGAGTTTGCTTGCTTTAGCCACCCGGTATACCCTCAGTTGGTCCGCGTGTTCTACAGTAACATGCCGATCAACGACAATGTGCTGACCACCGAGGTGTGCGGCGTACCGATCGAGATGACCCTGCAGCAGTTCGGGTCGATCTCGAGATACTGGCCACTGAACACGAGCTGTCCTCTGGCATTTTCGAGTGGGCGTTTACCTCGACTAGGGTCCTATTCGGCGAGGATTTAGGTCTGGACACCATCGGCCACTCCGGTGTCAAAAGCTCCAAGAACCGGCCGCAGGTCAGCGGCCTCCCGGTAGATCAGCGCATCTACCACTACCTGCTAACCCACACTTTCGTCTTGAGGAACGAAAACCATTCCGTGATGACAAGGGACGATTGCCTAGTGCTCCGGGCCTTGGCCGAAGGCCATGAGCTTAACTGGGCCTTGCTAGTGATGCAGTATATGGGCCAAGCGCGGATTTGGGGCAACGCGCTTTCCTACGCCGTGCAAATCACGGAGCTGCTCCATCACTTCCAAGTTCCCCTCGCAGGTGCAAGCTTCACTTTCCCTCTTTCTTTCAGGTCGATTTGGCTTTTCAACGGGTTATGTTTTGACTAACTGCCATTTCTATAGGTTTTCCTTGTTTTGCAGCGGAGCAGAAGTGGTCGCCTAAGGTCACCTGGAAGGTCAACTATGGCTGCCTGGCGAAGATGCACATCTCCCTCACGGACGATAACCAGCTGGCGTACGACGCGCCACAGGATAGTCATGCGAGGAAGAGAGCGGCTCCCTCGTCTCCTTCTACTCCGTCCGCCTCTACTGGTCTAGCTACCACAGCTCCTGACCCTTCCGAGCCAGCCATAGCTCCCAGCCTCGCCTCGCAGCAGATAGACCTACTCATGAGTCGATTCGATGCTCTGAGCGTGGACATGTCGCGCTTGGAGCGGCTCGAGCACATGATGGTGCGGATGGACCGGGACCTGGATGGTGTCTATGGACATCTAGGGTGGTCTAGGTCTGCCTCAGCTGGGAGTGCCTCAGCTTCAGGTCTAGCCCCGGCAGCCATGGATGAGGATCCAACACCGACTCCTGAAGAGGCAGAGTAGGACCACTAGGGCTTCCTAGGGTTTAGGCGAGCTAGGGTTATGTATAGTAGCCTTAATGGCATTTTGTACCTATCATAGGTTAGGGGTATTTTGGGGATTCAACTTGTAATGGGCCTGGCTGGCTCCTAACCTATGTAATCACGGCTAATTACTAATATAATGGTTATGTTACCCTATTCCGCTTTGATCTTCAGCCTAATGCATCTTGAAATTACGCTTAATAGTTTAATTACACATCTTAAGGGCATTTTTGTCCACATGCAGCAAATTAGGGTTTCAAGCAATGGGGTACCTCCCGTTAGCACCCACTCATAGCATCTAGGGAGGGATTACGAGGAATTAGGTCTCAATTCATGGAACGGAGAAGAAATTCGGGGTTATGGAGGGGTTTGGGACGAATTAGGGTTCAGGGGCAAAACAATAATTTTGGGGGCAACGGCTCCCGGCTAACTGTCGGCTGGTCCCAATACACCTATTGGAAGTGGGGTAAAAGCCACGCTGATGGATTTGACCTAATTTACAATGGTGATGGGCATAGGTGACGTTTCCCTGTCATAAGGGGTTTTACGGGTCATTAGCGAACGTAGCGGCCGTAACAGCTCGTGGCCAGGTCTAAGACCTTGCTTGAATCAAAACAATGGGGTTTATGAAGATGGATCCGGGAATTCGATGATAATCGCCTTCGAACGGGTAAAAACTCATAACAAGTAAGCTTTTCCCATGGAGGGGTAAAATCGGGAATTCGGAGGAATTCGTCTTGACCCCCATCGGCTTTCAATTCCAAATAGGACAGGGAACTGAAAGGCCTCAAGGGAGAATAAAGCACAGAATGCAAAAGGCCCTGTAAATTGGACAATTTTGCTGTTGTCATTCGAATGAATCTCAGGTCTGCATTCGAATGAACCAAATTCGAAAAGCATTCGAATGATGCATTCGAATGAGTCCTGAAATATTTTTCCCTAAGTGTTTTTAACATTCTTCCTTCCTGACTCCCGGCTTCCTGCTTCCCTCCTACTCACCTCGGGCTACATCGTGGCTTGATTAGTGTCGTACTTGTCACGTTTCCAGGGTTTTGACAGCCCATCGCCCCTCGCTATCCGTCGGGAAACCTGCAAAACCCTCAACCATAAGCAACGCCGTGCCTCATCTCTTCCGGGTGACATGGATGTCCACTGGCATCTGCGAACCTTGAGGTGATCAGCCTCGAAGGAACTGACGTTTATTGGTCCAGCACATCTCAACTCGTCGAGCGTGCAACGAATTCATTCTCGGAAGCATAGGACGCCTCAGTCCTTAGGCTCCATTGGACCAAACTGCTCTAATACCAACTGCAACACCCTAGCAAGTTGGCCTATGCTTAAGTCATAGGCTTCCCTGGCTAGGTGGTTGAACTCTGGTGTTGCGAACTACTACAGTTCTATGTTACTGGTTCAAATTGGGGTTACCGAAAATAGGGGCCATTTTGAAATTTCCTTGGCAAGTACGATTACATAGAAAGTAAAAAGCCATGCGGGTAGTACGTCGTATTGCGGCATAATCAATAGGTAAAAGAAGTGCGAATACATACTTGTAGTATGGAGATCTGTCGGCGGAATATACACATAGGGCCCGAATATACACAACACACTGATACATTATAAGTACATGAGTTTTAATATTACACGTACATAAAATCCACATAATATACATATACAACGGATAAAGAAAAAGACTACGCACACGAGTGGTACTACTCACTTCGTCTACGGTACAACCCTACGTCTGTAACATCCCGATTTCTTAGAAAAATAATTAAAACGCATAATTAGAGATTTAATTTTTCTAACCTTGATTAGAGAATTAGATAAGGAAAATTTTGGTAGAATAGACTTAGGAATTAGACGTGTTCTGATAGGAAGTTCGGTCGACAGCCGAACGGCCGCTGTACGCCGGTAGGACTTTCTGACGTACCAAAGGTGTCTGTGATAATACTCTCCCGGAGGAAAATTCACAAACATCTTTAAATATTAGTGCCTTTAGGTAGGGGAGAATTAGAGGTTTGCGACGGTATCGACGGAATATTTTTCGGACGACCGTGCGCGACGTACCGACGCTGTGAGCCATAAAACGCGAGCGAACAGGGACGGGAGAAGACGAAATTTCAGCACCTAGAGCTGAAAGGCTGCACGGCTAGAGCTGGGAAATTGTGCACAAATAATCCCCTAAATTATGCTTCTACACTTACATCTACCATTGCTTTTCTTACACTTCAAATGCTTAATCACATCATGCCCATGCTTTTCACTATTCACGCATTTATTACACCCAAAGAAACAAGCAAACTCCCTCACCACTAGCTCTCCAAAACCAAGAAGCTCTCTCCAAAGACTCCCAAGAGACATTTGCTTTCTCTCATTTTTCCAAAAACACACTCCCAAGCATTCAAGAAGCTCAAGCACATTCTCTTCTTCTTCCACCTCTCTTCAAGGCCGAAACCCACTGCACCCCAAAGTCTTCCCATCTCAGCTTTCTGTTTGTCTTTCTTCCGCTGCAAGAGGAAACAACATCACCCTCTCCATCGCACAGGGTTCTCACCATAGAGGAAAAGGAGGCTCAAGCTTTGGGAAGCATCAAGGCTTGCAAGGCTTCACTTCCAAGCTCTCATCCACCACCACCAAACTTTCTACAGGTGGGTAGTATCTTCACCCCTGTCCATGGGATGTTTACTTGCATCTATATATGTGTGTTTAAAGTAGGAAAGTTTAGAAATGTATAAGGATAAATGTCGTTGATGTATGCTGGAAAATATTACGTTGGTTTTGCATGATTTTGGATGTCCGTTGTGTTCAAAGAACTGGGAAAGGTATGGACGAATGTGAGAAAAGAGTAAGGGAACAAGAGAAAATAACCAGGAGCTGGACGCCGAGGTTTCCGCGGAGGGGTCCTGAGAGGAGTTTAGAGTTGATGAGTGGGACAGTAGGGTACTGGACGGGTCCGTATGGGGTCTCGGAGGTGCGTGAGAGGAACACTCGGAGAGTGAGCGAGAGCTAAGGATGGTGCAGGTTGGGGTTCCGCGTAGAATCCCAGTAGGTTGTGTCTGTGGTGTCCGCGGAGGATGCCCTAGAGTGATGGAGTTGAACCCCTAGATTCATTGTGTCTCCTTAGGTTTCCCAAGTGGCACCAGAAACGGTGAAAGTGTGGGCTTCCGCGGAGGATCCCCCAAGAGTGTAGGAAAGTGCGTAGAGTAGCGGAGTGGGCATCAGAAATGGTGTGGATTGGGTCTGCGGAGGAACCATGGAGAGTACAAGGAGTTACGCGAGGAGTACCAAGTAGGCGTTAGGAAGGGGTCCGGTGGGGGGGTTCTGCGTAGGTTCCCCGGAGGGACGAGTGACTCCCTGGAGAGTAGCCCAAGTAAGTACCATCAGTGGTCGCCGTAGGGTCAGCGGAGGTACCCTGGGCGCTGAGCAGATTCCAAAAGTTAGGGCTAGCGCCAGCAAGAATTCCATAGCGGGTTCCACGGAGGTTCCTGAACGCTGAGGGTGGTTCCGAGTTCATGATATTTCACCAAGTACCCAGTATGAAGAAGTCTATACATTGAATGTATGATAGTACGTGTTTTACTATGTGTCACCGAAAGGTGCTGTGAATGAGTATATTAGTATTAAACTCATGCATGCATCATGAGGAAAGATCACTAGAAACTAGGTTATAACCAATGTTAATGAATGAAGAGCATAATGAATGTAAGAACTGGAAAAGTAAAGAAAGATAAAGTGCATATGATGATGAAGTAAGATGAATGAAGGGATGCTAACCCGGGTAAGCCGGTACGCGGAAGAGAAAGAAAGTAATGGTACCATTTACTTAAAGATGTAAAGTTCATGCATAGTGCACAAGGGTCAGCTCACAAGGAACGCAGGCATTGTGTACGTCGCCATGCTCACAAGGAACGCATGGGGCTCGATCACGTCACCAGGCTCACAAGGAACGCATGGGACACGATCAACTTGCATACATACCTACGTGACTACAGCGTCGCGGTGCCCGTCCATGTCGCCATGCTCACAAGGAACGCATGAGGCAAGGTCACCAGGCATGCGCATATGAGTAGCAAAGTCAGAACGGTCAAGGATAGAAAGCGCGAGGACTTAGTAAGAAAGATTAGTTCCCTGTCACCTAGTAACTAGATAAAGCCGCCCAGGAACTTAAGCAAGAGAATAACTGGTAGGATGTCTGTAACATCCCGAATTTTCTCCTTACGAGAATTTCGCGAAAATCTCAATTTTTGGCTTAATTAAAAGCACATTAGATGCGATTATTTGGACTGGGAAAATTATTTAGAACATTACTTGCTTTCAAACGCCAGTCAAGTAATTGTTTCTTGATCTTGCCGAGTGCCACGAGGTCCGTGCTAAATTTTGACAAAAATCGGAATTTCGATAGATACTTAAGGTATCTATGAAAATTTCCTCCGGGTAATAAATTCACGAATACCTTAACCGGACATACCTCTATGGTCCGGGAAATTAGTAGATCGCGGATATGTGTTCGGAATATTTTTAGAATATCCGAACATAACCGAAAAACAACAAAACGCGATCAAACATGATCGCAAAATAAATTGACTTGGTTAGAAATTTAATCCCACGTCGAGAACAGGGAATTCAAGGCAAAAGAATTAAGGAAAGGACATAAGGGGAAATACGTAAAAAGGTGTAGGATAGAAAGGGAAAACAAAACTTAGGATATAAAGAGAAATAAAAATTAAAGGAAGGGTAAAAAGGTAAATAAACTTAAAAGGATAATTTTGAAAAAAAAAAGAGAAAAGAAATGAAAAAGAAGTGAAAAAGCAATAGCTTCTTCACGAAGCTAAAGCATCCCCTGGGAGGCTATATATATGACCACGGCCTCAGTGCCATTTCTTTCTTAATTTTGGACTGCTGTGTTATTACTCTGTCCGAGTGTGCGCGCAACGATTACGCCATCGGACTCAGGAAAAATAGTAGGATCCTCCTAAAGCTCTCGAGAGTCGTTTCTGACAACTTCCAAGTGCGCCTGGAAAGTGGGTAATCCTAAGCCCACTGTCTATGTGGATTGATATTTGATTTTATGTGTATTTTTGAGTATTTGATTTAAGCAGCATGATGTGAAAAATATAGAGACTAAGTTATGAAAATGATTTTGAGTAGTTTGGGATATTAGGAGAATTTAATTGTATTGATTGGAACCCAGAAAATGTAAAAGTTACAGCGAAGTCTCGGAGAATTTTGACGAAACTGGCAATTTTTACTGTGGGATTCGAATGAAATCCCCAGGGATTCGAATGAATTCCCAAGGATTTCAGTCGAATGCAGGAGGATTCAATCGAATGAAAGTCTGAGCAGGATTTCAATCGATTGAATTCTCAAGGGATTCGAATGAAAGAAGGTTGTATTCGAATGAAAGGATTCTTCAGCTTTCAATCGAATGCGATGAGCTTTCAGTCGAATGAGAGAACTCGCAGGGTTTCATTCGAATGCACCTCTAGGCATTCGAATGCACCTCTGGGCATTCAAATGAATCTGAAGCACTTGAGATTTTAACTTTTCTGTATGTTCCAACCAGTATAGAAACTTAGATCATTGCATAGGATTATAGTTGTTGATGTATGATGTGATTAGACCATTATGTGATTATGGGTTTTGGTAAACCATGCATCATGAGGATAGATCACTAGAGGATTGTGGTTAAATGAATAAAAAGTAATATGAAAGTTGAGAAGGAAATGTAGGAACAAGAGCATGTTGAGAAAAGATAAATATCCATACGAGAGAAAAGAATGATGAGACGCATGACATGCGATAGAAAAATGAATGGATTATGATGCGATGAATATGTGTATGATATGGTCCGCTTCTGGCTTAGCCAAGAGGGCGGCCCCTCGCCACCCGGGAAGGGGGTGGAGTCATGTTTGCCCGGGAAACAGACAGAGAAGGCAGGTCGTACACCACCATGGGGACGACGGTCCTGAGGTGTACGAGGGAGTATTGGGACTCAGGAAAAGAACAAAATGAGTAAGACCGGGGTCCACGGAGTTCACGCCTGGCCCGGAAGAACA
>QANU01106556.1:0-12368 GCA_003254905.1 Nissolia schottii
CTATATGCCACATGCTGCTGAGGCCGTGATCACGAGAGTCAAATGACAAGCCCATTTTAGTAGTTCGGATAGACATACTGAAGATGGAAGCCCGCCACAGGTGGTGTCGAGATGGCATACCTGGATGTGTGCGGTTACCACGCCTATGCATTGTCGTACGAGGGCAAGCTTAGGTGGGGGTACGATACCAGCCCACTGTCGGGGGGGTCCCTAGGGGCACACGGCAGGTGGAAGCCAACCGCAGTAAGGTCAGGACAGTGTCGGCCTATACTGAGGGTGTGAGGTTATTCCGTCATACTAGTGTCAATAGAGGACATTATTATGGTGGGAATAACACCTATGCTGTTATGCTGCTGTATTCTGCTGTACTGCTGTATTCTGTTATGCTGTTAAATGCTGTCACTCTGTTACATTCTGCTGGACATATTATGCCGCTCATTCTGTCATGGTTATGCTGATGATTCTGTGATATGTATTCTGCTGAATTCTATTATGTTTATATTCTGCTGAATTCTGTTATGTCTGTATTCTGCTGAAGTCTGCTATGTCTGTATTGGATGATGTGATGTTTATTTTGATGACTCTGTTGCGCTGAATGTATTCTGAATTACATGCCGTTATTCAATTCAGTTTCTGCTATTATGCATATTCTGCGAACCATTATGATTCTGAATTACATGTCGTACACGCTCGAGACGGTTAAGTATATTCACGAACTGTTAATCAGCACGAGAATGTAGTAAGCAAGAATAGTTCCCATGTCACATGTTAATGCTGCTAAAGCCGTTCAGATAGGCAAGATAATAAATAGTAGGCTGATTAGTATGTATGTTCACTAGAGAACTCTGAGCGGCCTGAAGTCTGACATAATCTGATATACGACTCAGGAACTAAGGTTATTTCCACTGAGAACCTACCGTTCTCATTCCCCACTATTTTATGACTTCAGGTACAGAAGAGGATGACTCTTATTTTGAGGATGCAGAAGAGCCGCCCGATGAGCCATGAGCGGCTAGGAGCTAGATAGAGGATTATGTTTTGCCAAGGGCTTACTGTGTAGCATTGCAGTAGTCCTGTATTTTGATGCTGTGTATTTTGGGATTCTGTATGTGACATTTTGATCTATGTACATATTATGTATACAGTGATATGACTTTGTATGGTGGACCACTTGGATATGTATATTGGATGTTTTACTATTTTACCGTTATACGTGTTGTTATATTGTTTATTCTGACGCATGGATCTATTTTGGTAATTATGCAAGATCAACTAAAAAGTTTAAAATCGGTCCTTATTTTCTTATGCTACTATTTTCAAAAGATAACTATGGACTAAGGTATTCCGACCAGGTAGACAACAACCTAGTGAGCTTTGTTTACTACGTACGGGTAAACAGTTAGCTAGGGTGTTTCACCGGGTCGATACAATAGTGGCAAAAAGAGGTTGTAATCCGAGGCCACGGATGCAAAGGTGCAAGGACTAAGTAGGACGCAGCCACAGAGCACGTAAGAGATCCCCAGATCCCCTCATGCACTATGTAATTAAATGAATGAGCTGATGATTGATGCTATGATGATAAGTATGTATGTATGTCAGTATGTATGCAAGTATGTATGTAGTTATATATGTTATGCATTATGTATCGTCAAGGGAGCGTCCCGAGACGACTATTATGTCTTTAGCATTAACGAAATGTTAATGAGCACGGAGTCTAAGTAATGACAAGATTAGTTATCCAATCACCTAGTAAAGTAGATAAAGCCATTCAGGACCTAGACAAAGATAATAGTCAGTAGGATTTTAGTATGCATGACACCTAGAGATCTCCTGGGTGGCCTGGAAGATAATTGAGTAATGAAACGATAGATGACGCGAAGAAACTCCCACTGAGGATGAAAGGTTCTCACCCCCACTCCTTATGGGTCCAGGTATGTGAAGCGCAGGGATTGATGCACGACCGCAGCAGGGTGGTCCCCGGCCGAAGCCAAGTGAAGACGTCTGCAATAGGTTGATAGATATTCTGTACTATGATCTATGACTATTGTTAATTGTTTGTATCATTACCTATTAATAAGCAATGTGTAATTATCTGTTGGACCTTGAATTGTCTTTATATGTATATTTATATTTCTCCAACTTGTCACTACCTTAACTGACAGGTTCGTTAGCCTTTGTATATGTATATGTTTCCTTGTTCACACACGGCTCCTAATCTACAAACTGATACAGTAACAGAATAATTTTCAAATTGGTCCATATTTTCAAGTAAGAACTATTTTCCAAGCTAAAAGTAGGGGCTAAAAGTAACCCAACCAAAGAAGCAAACAACCTAGTGAGCATTGTTTACTACGTACGGGTAAACAGTTAGCTAGGGGTGTTTCAAGCCTTGAATGGTTAGCTACCATACCGGTAAAGAGCGTCGTCGGGTTGATGCAATAGTGGCAAAAAGAGGTTGTAGTCCGAGGCCACGGCTACAAAGGTGTAAGGACTACGTAGGACGCCGCTACAGAGCACGTAAGAGATCCCCAGATTCCCCCATGCATTATGAAATGATATGTATGAATTGATGATTGGTGTTCTGATGATAAGCATGTATGTATGTCTGTTTAAGCATTATGTATAACTGTTCATGCATTATGTATCGTCAAGGGAGCGTCCAAAGACGAATAGTATGTCTCTAATAGCAACATCCAGTTAATAAGCATGAAGCCTAGGTAATGACAAGATTAGAAACCCAATCACCTAGTAACATAGATAAAGCTGCTCAGGATGTAGGTACAAGATAATAATTAGTAGGGTTTAGCGTTGCATGAAACTTAGAGGTTTTTCCTGAGTGGCTGGAGGATGCCCGAGTAATTGAACTATAGTCGCCACGCCGATTTTCCACTAAGAACGCAGTCATTCTTATTCCTGCTCGTGTATGACTCCAGTTGATCAGCATGTCGTCACCGCCGCCTAAGGATGTCTGGCTGTTCACGCGCTCATGACAACGCAATTACTGCACCTACACCCTACTGGAGACCAGCACGTTCGCCCCTGCGAACTTTCCAGGAGAGAGTCCGGAGCAGGTACGCCGCAGACTTCGCGGGCCAGGATCGTCACCCATGCACCCCATTTGGATCGACGAGCGTTCAGGTAGCAGCTCTCGTGACCCGATTCATGTTGACGAAGAAGATGTCCTTCCACCACCGAGACCCGAGCCACCGCTGAGGCCCGAGCCAGAGACAGACCCAGAGCCAGCTACACCGCTAGTCCGAGGACGAGGTATACGAACTACCGCCCACAAGAGTGTACTCCCAGTACGTCCGTGCAGGTTCGTGCCCCCCGAGTTCACCGCTGTGACCGACGTCTCTAGCGAGGATGAGGTGGATCCCGCAGAGCGAGAGGAGGAGGATTCTGATGAGTAGGGTGCCAGGACCCAGCCAGAGTTGCAGCCGTAGGAGTGCCGTACACGTAATGAGTAGTACTCATCCGTGTGCGTAGGTTTAGTCCACTTGTCGTATTGTGTATATGTACCATTGTATATAAACTGATGTAGAACATGTATGTCCGCGGTAGGACAAGGATACTTACTATTATATAAATGTATAATTATGTGTATGCTATCTTTGGGCCGTAACTGTATTTTCCTCGGGTATTCGCCATACGCCAGGTATGTACTCGTGCTTCATTTATTCCTTTTCATGATATATTTATGCGATGTATGGTGCGTATGGCTCGATATTTTCATGGTATAATTATAAGAGGTTTTAAATTGGCCCGCTATTTTATAGAACCCTAATTTCAAACCAGGATATAGAATCATAATGGTTCGCAGCACCAGAAGAGCACCACCTAGCCGGAAATTCTATGACTTAAGCATAGGCGACTGGCTAGGGTGTTGCAAGGGACTCCCTGGCTACTCAGTCAGCCTTGTACCAACCTTTCTCATGGGTTCAGGTTAGGCCGCTTAGCACCTGGGCTAGGTCTCTCAGCGCACAGACCAAAGACAAGCTCAGTGGGTCAACTCAGGGTCAAGCCGCTCAGCGCTCGGTCCTGCGTGATACCGCTCAGCGAGCCTATGTTGCTGCTCAGTGGGCACATCCTGTGCTAGGCCGCTCAGCGGGAAAGTCACAGCATCAAAAATAGAATTTCTTTCTTAAAGCTTACTGAGCTTCCTACACAGTTCCAACCAACACAGTTATATTTTCCTAAACCTCAATATTTCTAAAAATCCTTCATGCATATTTAACTCCATATTTTTCTCATAATATTCTTAATTTTTCCTACTCAAAAATACATACAAAAACATACAGATAAAAATCCCATAGACATGGGTGATCGAACTACCCACCTCCAAATCCAGTTTCGAAACGGTAGAAGTGAAGAGGAAAATTCCCTGAGCACTTCCATGATGATCTTGCTATTTTTTCGGCGTCCGGCATCATCACAGTAGTACACGAACGAATAAGGAAAAATAAAGAAAGAAAGAACAAAGAAAGAAAGAAATAGAAGCAGCGAAGCATAAGCTTCAGGGGAAAGAAATAAAGAACAGGAAGCAGCATCGTCGGGGGGGCAATGAAAACAAATAAAAAAGAAAAAAACAAAGAAAATGAAGAAAGAAAAAGAACGAAGAAACAGAGAACTGAAGAAGAAGCAATGAAGCTTAAAGCTTCAAAAGAAAACAAAGAAAAAAGGCGTCAGGGGGGGTGAATATAAAGGCTCCCACCGCCTGATACATATATACATATATTATATTATATAATTATAATTATTATATTATATATATTATATATTACTATTATATTATTATTATCACTATTCATTAAGATTATTATATTATATAATAATATATTTTATATAAATATCCAACTTATGGATAAACATGACCTCCGTCAGTCCAATTTTGATCATGCTTGATTGCGGTTTGTCGTTTACAGTCCCGGTACTTCGCGTACGGCTGTCCAAAAATATTCCGGACATATCATCGCGCTCTACTAATTTTCCTTATTAGTAGTTAAGTCCGGTGGAGGTATTTGGGGAATTATTATTTTATTAGTGTATTTTACGGGTACTTTCGGTATCCGGAAAAATTCCCAATTTGTCCAAAAATCGTCCGAAGGCTCGAAAAAATCCGCGGGTCACGAAACCTCAATTTTAACTATGATTCTTAGGAGTTAAAGGTGATTCTTATGAATTAAAGGTAATAATTTAATTTTCTCACCTCCCTAATTAACCCATAATTATTTATTACGCTAAATATCCGTACAGTGAAAAAGCGGGATGTTACACTGTGAGTGCAGGTTAATCCAGCACATAAGGAAACTTAGGGGTCACCTGAGATGACTACTAGCGAGTTAACGACCTTTGTTTACTATCTACTCATCGAGGTTAGGAATCCAACGGACCAATCGGACCGAAAGCCGATGAAAAGTCTATCGAAGCCAGACCCGTGGACGAGAGATTTTCAGAGATTAGAGTTAAGCGTTACGGACTGAACTGCACTATGATTTCAAGTGCAACAGATTAGCCAGGTGACCCCCATGAAGGAAGATGGCCACTTCTCTGGAATTTGAATCATAACCATGCCTATAGCCTTGCGGTAGGGACGAGTCCTTGCCTTGGCAGCCAATGGAGTATAGGATGAAAATAAGTACGTTCCAGGTAAATGAGCAATAAAAATTAAGACCTAGAGACCCTTGGACGTGTAGAAATTTCAAGGGCAAAATTTTTCTAAGGGGGTGGAATGTAACATCCCAGTTTTCCCTTAGCAAAGGTTTCGCCTAGTAAATTCATGTGCGAACCCTTTTAAAGGTTGGAAGCGTGAACTACAGGGGTCCGTCAAGCACCGAGACACCTATAACTATGTGACTAGGGTGGACAAGTGCCAGATGTAGGGAGTTTAGGCTTTGGAATTTCGAAGGGGGAGGAATAAGGCTTATTGAGCAGACATGGACAATAAGAAAGTCAAGAGAGGGCTACATGAGAGTCGAGGGAGCATGGCAGTGGAGTAAATAAGTTTAAAAAGGACATGTATACATCGTATAAACAGGGTTAAAGACGTAAGGTAGGAGTACAACTAGGGTTGGAGGTATACACATAAATCTAAGAAGATGGAATAACAATCAGGTGTGAGGGGATCAAGTCCGAGTGCGGCTGCATAATCCAATTTAGGTTTCACCTAGAGAGGTATGAAAGGTCGGGTTGGAGGACAAAGGAAGCCGTACTAAGCTAATGAGAACATGATCAAGGGCAAGGATCAAAAGACAATTAACGGACTTGGAGGATCAATGCCAATGACAAGAGCTAAAAAAACAAAAGAGGCATTAAAACAAGTTTTGGCAACCATTATGAAAATGGGGCTTAATTTAGACAATGAAGAGCCTAAAATGGTGAATTGCATCATGGAAATATGCGGTCCAAGTGGTATAACTTGAATGGGATTTTTTTAGAGTGTTTTTTTTTTATATTTTGTCTAGCAAATAAATGGCTATGCCATGAGATTTTTGTTGATTTTTTATTCAGCTCGTTTTTGCATTAGATGACACCATTAGTTAGCATTAGTTGGTGCTCATTATTAGTTTTCAGTTATGTTTATTGTGGCAATTAGTTGTTTTTAGTTTTCAGTTTTGTCTTTTGAGTTTTTTGTAACAACCAAATGGCAAAACAGCCAAATGGTTTCATTTTCGAATTTATGTTGAATTTTAATCAGATTGTGATCATTTTGATAGTAAGAGAGTGATTCTCTAACTTCTTGAGTGATTCAAGATGTGAGATTATCAAAGGACCTAACCAAATCCTTTGTGTGTTTTATCTCAAATTGGAGTGATTCCAATCCTTTGGTTGTCTATCAAATTCCGCTNGGAGTGATTCCAATCCTTTGGTTATCTATCAAATTCCGCTGCCTACATTTTTTTTAGTTTTGCAAAGCAAAACTAATTTTTCTAGCCAAGTTCATCATCCAAAAAATTCAGAGTTAATTTGTTGAACCACTTGGTTAGTTGAATTTAAACGATAACTTTGGTTCTCATCATTTGGTACCAGAGCTCAGGTTTTGAGTTTCGTGGCCATTGTTATTGTTTAGTTTTGAAAAAAAAAAGAAAAAAATTGAAAAAAAGGAAAAAAAACGTGTTACTTGTTTTGTTGTTAAGATGGCAGGAATTACTTCCACAGAAGGAGATAGTTTAGGCCAACTCCAATTACAAGCTCTTACACAACATTTTGAGAGATTCTTGAAACAATCAATGGATTCTCTCAATGGCCATCTGATAAGTGCCCAATTTACACAAAATTGACATATCAAAATGGCACTTATCTGTTATATTTTTAACGACTTATTTAATTAATTCCCCGTATTTTGTAGGATATTAATATATTTTGAAGAATGGATGCAAGCATAATTTATAAAGAATAATCCCATAAAGAATGGAAAGAAAAGGGCAGAATTGGAAAAAATGCTTAAAAGAGAAGATTCTGGGCGAAGCATCGCTCAGCGAGGAACAAGGAATCGCTCAGCACCTAGAGAAGGATCGCTCAGCGACGTTGTCGTTATCGCTCAGCGAACGTAGGTCGGCAAGCCACTTGCGCCGGCGCAATAAATGCGCCAGCTGGAGCCAGCCTGGTGCCGCCATCCACGTCAGCCGCCGCCCTGCAAAAGCTGCCGAGCATTAAATGAAACCGCGTAAAAGTACAATCGCTCAGCGATTAAGCGCCGCCGCCCAGCGATTCAGAGCTTATCGCTCAGCGAAGGTACTCAAACCGCTGAGCGATGGACCCCAAATTTTGCCTATAAATAGGGAGGCCGAGACCACTTCGAAACCATCTCTTCTCCCCCTCCAAACACCATTCTTCTTCATTTATTTTGCACTTTTAAAAGCTTAGTTTAGTTTAGTTTAGGTTAGGAACAAAGACGAGGCTTGTGAAGGAGCCGGAGATCGAGGAAGCTTGGCGAAGCCATGGCCATGACGGCGTGAGCACGTGTCATGGTAAGTGCCACAACCTTGCCTCCGAGATTCTCTTGTAAGATGGGTTCCTAACCCTCTTTTTGTTGGGATTTTGATTACTATTGTAGTTTTGTTGTATCCATGTAACTATTATATATGAATCTATCTTTTTCTTATGATTTGCTTGAATGATTTCATGCCTAATGTTAGTTTTGTTTAGTGTTTTGATTCTTGATTTGGGACTTATTTACATGAACGAAAGTTATGCTAACTAGGTCATAACCAAATTAAAATCAATAATGCTATGCCTAACTAAGAACCTAGACTTGAACGTTGTGAACGAAAGTTACAACCATTAGAGTCTGACCTAAATCATTTCATCTAACCTTGTTGCTGTAACTGGAATAAAGGTTAGCCGTTTTAAAATCTGGATTAATGCTGGCGTACTTTGTTAAACTTGTGTGCGAAAGTGACAGTTTGACAAGGGAAACCTGTGATCTTGTCATGCGCGAAAGTGATGACAAGTTAAGAACTGGTGGCGGGCAATCAAATGATAGTTCTATGTAATTAGTAACTGGATGCATGAAACTATGATGTGATTAAAACTCCCAACAAGCTCCGGAACTACCTCTGATTTGTTTCCTATTTATTTTTTATGTCATTTATTTACTTATTTTATTATAAATCACATTATCAAATCTTTCACCTCATTGTTTAACTAAATGAACTCAAGAACGGTATTTTTACAACTCCCTGTGGGATCGACCATACCCTATACTGCAAACGGATTCCTTTTGGAATCTGAAAGCCGTAAAGTAGGTATGAATCTAAATATTTAATTTGAACAAAAGCGCAGACAAACTTTCTAAGAGATTGGCATGGTTGTGACAAGACCTAGAACTATGTCAAGATCCTAGAAAGTGGTTAAAAAGGCTTTCATCACCATCTGGACAAATTGGAGGAATAGAGTTCTCAATGAGAGGATGACAGAAGAGAAAGAAGAAGGAGGGATGATAACAACATTCCTAGACAAAACCGAATTGAAGGGGTTAAGCTCAACATCCCTCCATTCAAAGGAAGGAGTGATCCGGACGCATACTTGAAGTGGGAGCTCAAGATTAAGCATGTTTTTTCATGCAACCCATATAAAGATGATCAAAAGGTCAAACTTGCAGCCACTGAATTTTCTGATTATGCTCTTGTATGGTGGAAAAAGCTGCAAAGAGAGAGAGTGAGGAATGAAGAACCCGTGGTAGAAACTTGGGCTGAAATGAAGCGCATCATGAGGAAGAGGTATATTCCCACTAGCTATGGTAGGTACATGAAACTCAAGCTCCAAAGGTTGTCTCAAGGCAGCAAAGGGGTTGAGGAGTACTTTAAGGAGATGGAGATGCTAATGATTCAAGCCAAAGTCCATGAGGATTAAGAGGTAACCATGGTACGTTTCCTTAATGGCTTGAATAACGATATTTGAGATATTGTGAAATTACAGGAATTTGTTGAAATGGAGGATTTGTTACACAAAGCTATGCAAGTGGAGCAACAACTTAAGAAGAAAGGAGTGGCTAGTGATATATTAGTGTCAAAGCTTAATCTAGACACTAAACCTCACCCTAGGCCATATAAACAATTGCTTAGTGAGTGTGGAGAGGTGCAACTGAAGCAGCAAGTAGAAATGGAGTTTTCCATTGGGAAATACAAGGATAAGGTGCTATGTGATAAAGTTCCAGTGGAGGCCAACCACTTGCATTTGGGGAAGCAGTGACATTTTGACACTAGAGCATTCCATGATGGACTTACCCACAAAATTTTTTTCATGCAACAAGGCAAGAAAGTGATACTCAAGCCATTGAGTCCTAGTAAGGTATGTAAGGATCAATTGAGAATGAGAGAAAAGATTATGCAAGAGAGAAAAGAAAAACAAAAAAGTGAGCGAAACACTTGAGAGAAAACAAAGTGAGAAGAAAAATAGTGAAACATTTGAGGAAAAGCATAATTTTTTTGATTAAGGAAAAAGAGGCGAAGAGGGTGTTTCTTGCAAAACATCCCACCTATGTGTTGTCTTGCAAAAATCAGATTTTGAACACTAACAATTTTGATAATCTTGAATTGCTGATAAGTGGATTTTGTACCCTAGTTTATTACTCTATGAATGAACAAATGCATGCTAAAAATGTGCGGCTTTAACACTTAATTGATATGTTTTGCATATTATCCCTTTTAGTGAGGAATTGAGAAAAACGGCAAGTTAAAGTATTATTTTATTCTTAGTATTTAATATTTCTTTTGTAGTTCTCTCTATTTTTAATTACAGGAAATGAGTGTTCAAGAAGATCATTGAAGATGTGAAGAGAAGATGTGGCCAAGGGCAAAAGAGGAAAGAAGCAAGATGGCGAATATAAGCACAATCGCTCAGCGGTTAAACAAGAATCGCTCAGCGATACTGAACAAATCGCTCAGCGATGGACACCTAGCCGCTGAACGAAAGTACCAACTTGCATCGGCGCATTTAATGCGCCAGCCTGGAGCCAGCTTAGATTCCGGCACCGCCCTGCTAAAGCTGACCGGAGCATTTACTGAAGCCGCGTAAGCCGCCAGGATTGACCAGATCACTCAGCGCCACCGCCAAACCGCTCAGCGAAAGTGCACAAATCGCTCAGCGGCGGTGCTAAACCGCTGAGCGATCCTGTCGAACCTTGGCCTATAATTAGGAGGCCAAGGCATTCATTTGGAGCATCTCTTTTCCACCATCCACCCAAGTTCTCCTAGGCCGAGAACTCCACTTTCCCCTTTCATTTTCTACACTTTTTACATTTTATTTTTAAGCACTTAGGTTTATGTTAGAGAGCTTTGTGATCTTTCAAGAATTGTAGCGAAGCTCGGTTGCCCTAAAAATATTCCAGGCATACCGCCGTGACCCATTGATTTTTCCCTTCGACCCGGGAGCTACCACTCGGGAAAATGACTTCTGAAGTGGCTATTTATAGCCTTTTCCTTTTTCCTTTTCCCTTTTCTTTTTCTCTTTTTCTTTCTTTATATTTCCTTCTGTTGTTGGTTATTACTATTTATTTATTTATTTATATTTTAGTTGGTTAAATATCTCCTGAGGGAGATAATTTCCCTCCAGGGCCATCCTGGTCCGGTTTGATTGCGTTTTATTCAATTTCTCACACGCCGGTTGCCCTAAAAATATTTCGGGCATACCGCCCTGACCCATTGATTTTTCCCTTCGACCCGGGAGCTACCACTCGGGAACTTTTGACCGTTTTATCATATGCAAAAATCCCACCAGCATTTCCCGGTATCCGAAATGAATTCTGTTTGAGTCGAAACTCTCCCGGATGCGCTGGAAAATTTCCCAGACAACACAACCTAACTCCGGCCACTGATTCGAAGATTTTTTTCTGGTTAAATTCCCCCTTGGGGTCCTCGGAATACTTTTCGATTCTCCAGGACAGCTAACCCGCGGGCTTTTCGTACATGAAAGAATCGGGTTGTTATATTCTACCCCCTTTATTTGAAATTTCGTCCCCAAAATTTGGACGTCGCTGCGTTCCCTAGGGTAATGCTGCAGGAATTAGGGTTTTGAGGTGCACTGGACACGCACCGTCACTCGGAGCCTCTACAGATGGGCTAGGGACACTAAAACCTCACCAAAATGACTGTATTCGAATCCCTAACTGTAATTCACTCGATTGAATTGCAGAGTTCATCAGGCAATCAAATATCGCATTCGAATGCTGTCCGGATTCGATTGAATTTCGAATTGCATTCGAATGAACTGCGACCTGAAGCTGTTTTAAACGCTCTTTCTTCCCTCTTCTCTCATTTTCACTCATTTCCTCTCCTCTCGCTCGAAACCCTAGTAGAGCCAGAACCAATTTTTGCCCCTTCCCACTTCGATTGCTTGCAATTTTTCACTCTCCCTCTTGTTCCTTGGCTTTCCCCTTCCTCCTCCTTCCTCATTTCCTCACATTTCTTGTAACATCCCACTTTTTCATTGTACGGATAATTAGCGTAATAAATAATTATAGGTTAATTAGGGAGGTAAGAAAATTAAATTATTACCTTTAATTCATAAGAATCACCTTTAACCCATAAAAGTAGCAGTCAAAGTTGAGGTTTCGTGACCGGCAAATTTTTCAGAGCCTAAAGCCGATTTCCGGACCAATCGGGAAATAACCGTAAACATAAATATTTAATAAATTTTCTAATCATGATTAGAGAATTAATAAGGAAAATTATTAGGTAAAATATCCCTAAGAAATAGCACGTGTCACGGTAGAAAGTTCGACGGACAACCGAACCGCCATTGTTCGCCGATGAAATTTGGCACGCAAAACGGTGTACGTGAAATTAATCCCCCGGAGAAAAATTCACAAACACCTTCAAACATTAATACCCTTAGGTAGGTGGGAATTAGAGGATCACGACGGTTCAAAC
>QANU01106556.1:18600-31794 GCA_003254905.1 Nissolia schottii
AGCAAATTCTCCAGGGTTTTCTCCGCGTAATATTTTTCACTTCTACAGTAATCCAATCCATACAGTTATGGTTTCCAAACCTCAAAATCCTCTAAATCTAGCTTCCCTAACTCATTTCTCATAGTTTTTGCAAAATAGTTTTTCATTCACATACACAGAAATGCATTTAAACAATCATTAAACAAACCACATAGACAGTGGGTTTAGAGTTACCCACATCAAACGACGATTTTGCTTCAGTAGCTTTGTTGTGCCTATTTTTCCCTTCACCCTGGCGTGCTCCACGAATTTTTTCTGGAGTCCGGTAGCACTTCCGCGATGTGTACGAACGGTACTAGAAATGGGGAAAACTGAAGGAAGCAGGTAAAGTTTCCTCTTCTCTCTTTTCTTCTCTTCTCTCATTCTTTCTTTTTTTTTCTTTCACTAGGGGGCCCTTTACAGCCGTGGCCCCCTGCTTACATATATACATATATCAGGTCCAAGTGCATAAATCAGTGGGACTGAAACACTGATCTGCTCTTGCTCTTGTGCCTATTCTGAATAAGTTCGCCATGCACTAAGCCTCGTCTTTTAAGATAAGGAGTAGTGTGGCATAATGCACTCTATAGCTTTGCTTTCATTCAACTGTTGCGTTTTTCAGGAACATAGAGCCTAGCTAACTCTGTGTCTTGTTAAGTGTATTCAGGGCTTGATGGCTAGTATAGAGTGGACTCTGTAAATCTTATTCTTGAGGAACTTGGCCTTCTGCTAAGTGTCTCCCTGCTATTAGACCGTTACTCATTGGAAGAGAACGGATCGTTCGGAAAGTGAACCCCTAACCATGGGAAGCCCTTTGTTCATCCTCTCAATTAAAGTACTCCCATGCACATGCATTCATCCATCCAGCAAGATTTTCTTTAGAAAATCCTTTATTCCTATCCTCGGTAAAACACTCCCTTATGCCTATACATTCACTTCAGCAAGCGATCCTTTGGAAAAAGGCCTGAACCTTTACACCGTTTCGCATTCGTGCTCTTGCCAATCTTTGACTTTCCCTATGGAAGATTTTCGTGTTAAGGTTGGACGTTCCGTTCCTTTGAAGGAATAGAATCTGAGATAGTTCTCTCTCCTCATTCCGTTGCATGTTTTAAGAGTCATGTTGTAACAACCCAAATTTTCCCTTATGGAGATTTTGCTCAAGTCTTAATTCCGCTTAATAAAAAGCACATTAGAGGCGATTATTTAGACTGGAAAAATTATTTAGAAAATTTATCTCTTCCAAATGCCAGTCAAATAATTGTTTCTTGATCTCGCGGAGTGCCGCAAGGTCTGTGCTAAATTTTGCCGAAAGCCGGGATTTCGGCTGGTACCTATGGTATCTGTGAAAATTACCCTCCGGGCAATAAATTCACGAATACCTTAACCTGACATACCACTATGATCAGAGAAATTAGTAGGTCGCGAATATGTGTCCGGAATACTTTTAGGATATTCCTACACGAGCGACTAATGATCAAACGTGATCGAAACTGGTCAGAAAACCTTAATAGTTATCTATATGCTAAGATATTTTCTAAAATAATAATAGTAGTAATAATAATAATAATAATAATATATAATAGCAACAGTGGCCGAATGGCCACTGCTGTTACAAGAAACATATATATATGTATATAATAATATAATATAATATAATATAATACAATAATATATAAAACAAAATATCAAGCACAGTAACAAGGGGAGGCTGCCTTTATAGGCAAGCCAACCGAAGCTTGTTGCTTCATTTCCTTCTCTATTTTGTTCTGTTTCGGTTCTGTTCGTGCACATCGCGGAAGCGCTGCCGGACACCGGAAAAAATAGGATGAATATGCCTACGCGAAGAGGATATTTTTCTCTTCACTTCTACCGATCCCGAATTTTATTTTGAGGTGGGTAACTCTAAGCCCACTGTCTATATGGTTTATTTTATGATTATTTATGTGCATTTCTGTGTATGTGAATGAAAAACGTTTTTGTATAAATTATAGGAAATGAGTTAGGGAAGTTAGATTTTGAGGATTTTGATGTTTGGAAACCATAACTGTACTGATTGGATCACTGTGGAGATGAAAATGTTACGCAGAACAAACCCCCTGGAGGAGTTACTCTCGGGGCAATTTTTTACTGTGGGATTCGAATGAATTCCCAAGGGATTTCAATCGAATGCATGAGCTTTCAATCGAATGAAAGCCTGAGCAGGATTTCAATCGATTGCATCCTCGTGGGATTCGAATGAAAGAATCAATCGAATGCTAGAGCTCCAGTCATTCGAATGCCTACTGAAAACTGGTATTTTTAAAGGTTCTATGGGATCCAACATGCATAGTTATGTATACCTTTATGTACTATGAGCATGCATCATGAGGAAAGGCCGTCGTAAGAGTTAGGACGACCTTAGATAATTAGAAGTTCACGTTAAAGTTTAACGGAGAGCATAATTGAACCCTAGGGAATAAAGCAGAGCAGAGGCGACGGATCACCAAGGATTCGGACGGCCTTAGCCAGAGTCAGTAGTTATATGATTAGGAAGATCCCTATTCTCTTGGCACGTCTTACAGACACGCCCCTCACCAATTCAGCAAGATGGATTGGTAAGAGCAACGCAGGTAGAGAGACCTGAATATGAAAGAAAGAGAACAGGCAAAGGCCTGAAAGAAAGAGAACAGGAACAGTCCTGTAATAAAGAAACGGGGGACCCCAAAGTAAAGAACTAAGACTAAAGTAAAGAGAAACGAGTCCACGCCTGATCGCGCCAAAGGGCCGGTCCCTCGCCATCCCGGTAAGGGGGGTGGTGGTACTTATCATGATGATGAATTACCTCCTATGAGCTTAACGTGGTTAGCTACCACTCCGGTTAGAGCGCTGCCGGGTCATCATGATAGGGAATAGAAGGAGGTTGTAACCGAAGGCCACGGTTACATGGGTGAAAGGACTAAGAAGAAGGACGCTAACCCGGGTAAGCCGGTATGCGTAAGAGATTCCCAGATTTCCCCCATGCACTATGTATTTATATGTATGAGCAACGGCATGAATGTATGTATGTATGTATGCCAGTATGTATGCAAGTATGTATGTATGAGTATAGATATGGTTATGCATTAGTATGTATGGATATATGGTTATGCATTATGTAGCTTCAAGGGAACGACCCAAGACGACTATTATGTCTTTAGTAGTAATGACCTGTAAATGAGCACGAAGCCTAAGTAATGACAAGATTAGTATCCAATCACCTAGTAAAGTAGATAAAACCATTCAGGACCTAGACAAAGACAATAACCAGTAGGATTTTAGTATGCATGACACATAGAGATCTCCTGGGTGGCCTGGAAGATAACGGAGTAATGAACGATAGATACCGCGAGGAACTCCCACTGAGAACCTACCGTTCTCACCCCCACTCCTTATGGGTCCAGGTATGCAAAGCGAAGGGATCGACGAGCGACCGCAACAGGACAGTTCCCGGCCGAAGCCAAGTGAAGACGTCAGCAATAGGTTGATAAATATTTTGTACTAGGATTTATGACTATTGTTAATTGTTTGTATCATTATTTATTAATAAGCAAATTGTAATTATATGTTGGTCCTTGAATTGTACTTATATGTATATTTATATTTCTCCAACTTGTCACTACCTTAACTGACAGGTTCGCTAGCCTTTGTATATATATGTTTCCTTGATCACGCACGGCTCCTAGTTGCAAACTGATACAGCAAAAGAATGATTTTCAAAATGGTCCATATTTTCAAGTAAGAAATATTTTCCAAGCTAAAAGTAGGGGCTAAAAGTAACCCAACCAAAGAAGAAAACAACCTAGTGAGCATTGTTTACTACGTACGGGTAAACAGTTAGCTAGGGGTGTTTCACATGTCATCCCGTTTTCAATAGAACCTAGTTGACCCTGTCAACCTATTCTAATGGAGTAAGATCACGATTCTTCTATTTCGGCGCCTCGAGCAGATCAAGCCTTCACTTTCCAAAATTCGAACCATGATGCAAGATGTACCCTTGCATTTGATAAGGAAATTAGACTTAATAAATTAATAATAATAATAATAATAATTAATTAATTACCTTTACGCAGCATAAAAATTTAAAAAGATATTCCTTAAGAACCCAATGGGATTCCCGAATAACTAAGAGATCTTTAAAAAGCACCTGGTTAGTTTAGGTATCCTAATAAGATTGGTTAGGAGAATGGTGTAGTCAAGACGAGTATACCGTTTAAATATAGAACAGTAGTTAGGGAGAAAATGGAATAGAGACCCTAACTAGTTTAAGGAAGATCACAACAGATAGCGGATTCCACATAGTAAAAGCAAGCGACAACCCCTAGGAAACCTAAAATTCGAATAGATTACCTAGACTAAGTTTCGTTAATCCAAAGAAGTAGGAAGTGGCATAGAGGTCAGACAAAGCTTGGCAACAAACTATAAGCATGAAGATGGGTGGGGCCTTGATAGAGAAGAAACTGTTAGAAATCTTACAGATTTAGTATACCCTTGCCTTTGCCATAAGTTAAAATGCTACGAACAGACAGGTGATTCCCCTTAGGACACGTCCTTTGAACTAAGATCCCCAACCAAATTCCTTACCCCAAGAAGCCCATATAGTGGAGCGAGAGTCGTCCAGAGGAAGAGTTAATACGGTGAAAGATGTTTCTGATGCAAGGAGGTGATTCAGTAAGACTAATGAGAGGAGCCACAAGGGAGTATAGAAAAGATTGCGAGGAATAGCTATACCATAGTAAGGAGAAAACCCTTGGCACCTAGAGATTATAAAGCCTAGGTAGCACCAGTCTGGTTAATTAGGAGGATCAGGAGTAAGACGGAAGCTAGAGGAACCTTGGAAACTGTAAGCAGAGGTCAAATCTAAAATATGTGGAATGAAGCAAATAATAACAAATAAGGGGATGCTCTGATAAACCTTATGGCCAGATTAGCCCAACACCTAAAAGAAAACTAGAAATCCTTTAGAGATGACTATTAGCAAATAATAAAATGACCCTTAGGACTAACAATCCATTAGAGAAGTTATGGAACCACCACAAATGAGCACGTGATTCACGGAGTTGTAATAAATTTTCAAGGAGATTCCATGCACTGATGCCTAGAAAATCTGTTGCACCACTAGGAGATAAAAGAACGCAGCAAGAGCATGGTGGAACACGGTTAGACCCCTCCTAGAGTAAATGGAGTTGCCCCCTGCCTGGAGTTTATCCAAGACCTCAATGCCAATGTATACTTCTCGAGGAACCTCAAGACCCAAGGTGAAGCGGAGTCTAAGGGCTACACCAAGAAGACATGTCAATTGGGGAATGCGCAACCAGGTTGGAAGAGCTGAGCAGACACACTAGGACGCACGTGGAGAGTTTGGGAACTTGTGGAGATAAGACTGGTAAAGGGAAGACGATGTGAGAAAGACCTACCCTGGATGGTTCTAGTGGTACAAATTCTAACTACCTCTAAATTTCGAGGACAAAATTTCTGTAAGGGGGGTGGAATGTAACAACCCAAATTTTTCCCTTATCGAGATTTCGCTCAAGTCTTAATTCCGCTTAATTAAAAGCACATTAGAGGCGATTATTTAGACTAGAAAAATTATTTAGAAAATTTATCTCTTCAAATGCCGGCCAAATAATTGTTTCTCGATCTCGCGGAGTGCCGCAAGGTCCGTGCTAAATTTCGCCGAAAACCGGGATTTCGGGAGTGCCTAAGGTATCTGTGAAAATTGCGCCAGGTAATTTATTCACGAATACCTTAACTTGACATACTCATATGATCAGGAAAAAATTCGTAGATCACGGATATATATTTAGGATATTTTTCGGAGAACCGTGAGTGGGCCAGAAGTGGTTAAAAGCGACTGAAATAGAATAAGAGCTAGGATATTTATAATAAACTAATAATAAATTAATATAATTTATTAATATATATATATATATATATATATAGCAAGCAGGGGGCCACGGCTGTAAAGGGCCCCCTGGTAAAAAAAAAAAAAAGAAAGAATGAGAGAAGAGAAGAAAAGAGAGAAGAGGAAACTTTACCTGCTTCCTTCAGTTTTCCCCATTTCTAGTACCGTTCGTACACATCGCGGAAGCGCTACCGGACTCCAAAAAAAATTCGTGGAGCACGCCAGGGTGAAGGGAAAAATAGGCACAACAAAGCTATCGAAGCAAAATCGTCGTTTGATGTGGGTAACTCTAAACCCACTGTCTACGTGGTTTGTTTAATGATTGTTTAAATGCATTTATGTGTATGTGAATGAAAAACTATTTTGCAAAAACTATGAGAAATGAGTTAGGGAAGCTAGATTTAGAGAATTTTGAGGTTTGGAAACCATAACTGTATGGATTGGATTACTGTAGAAGTGAAAAATATTACGCGGAGAAAACCCTGGAGAATTTGCTCTCTAGGGCAATTTTTTTTACTGTAGCATTCGATTGAATTCTTACGGATTTGAATGAAAGAAGATTTTGGATTTCAATCGAATACTTGAGGATTTCACTCGAATGCAAGACCGCGACGGATTTCAATCGAATACTTGAGGATTTCAATCGAATGAACCCCCGAGAAGGATTTCAGCTGATTGAATCCCTAAGGGATTCGATTGAAAGAAGCAATCGAATGCACAGCTTTTAAGCATTCGAATGCCTACTGGAAACTTATGATTTTAAAGGTTCTATGGGGTCCAACCTGCATGGTTATGTATGTACTTGTGTAATTGGAGAATGCATCATGACGAAAGGCCGTCGTAAGAGTTAGGACGACCTTAGATAATTAGACGTTTACGCCAAAACTTAACGAAGATCATAATTGAACCCTAGGAAATAAAAGTAGAGCCGAGGCGACGAATCACCATGGATTCGGACGGCCTTAGCCAGAGTCAGTAGTTATATGATTAGGAAACCCCTATTCTCTTGGCACGTCTTACAGACACGCCCCTTGCCAGTTCAGCAAGATGAATTGGTTATGAGCAACGCAGGTAGTGAGACCTGAGTACGAAAGAATGAGAACAGGCAAAGGCCTGAAAGAAATTAAACAGGAACAGTCCTGTAATAAAGAAAGAACGGGGGACCCCAAAGTAAAGAACTAAGATTAAAGTAAAGAGAAACGAGTCCACGCCTGATCGCGCCAAAGGGCCGGTCCCTCGCCATCCCTGTAAGGGGGTGGTGATACTTATCATGATGATGAATTACCTCCTATGAGCTTAACGTGGTTAGCTACCACTCCGGTTCAAGCGCTGCCGGGTCATCATGATAGGGAATAGAAGGAGGTTGTAACCGAAGGCCAGGACGCTAACCCGGGTAAGCCGGTATGCGTAAGAGATCCCCAGAGTTCCCCCATGCACTATGTATTTATATGTATGAGCAAAGGCATGAATGTATGTATGTATGTATGCCAGTATGTATGCAAGTATGTATGTGTTTATATATGTTTATGCATTATGTATCGTCAAGGGAGCGTCCCAAGATGACTATTATGTCTTTAGCAGTAACGATGCAACACCTTAGCTAACTGCCCATGCTCGAGCCATGTGCAACGCTCACTAGGTTGTTGATTCATTGGTAAGGTATTCATATCCTTTAACCTTTTTGAAAATAAACCTTTTTGAAAATACGGTTTACAACAAAATATGGACCATGTATATATATATATATATATATTTTTGAACATAGTTGATCATGGTGTATGTGTACAAATTATGAGCCGTGCGCAAATGTGAATATATATATTACAAACGGTAGAGCATCAGCTTATCAGACAAGGTATTCATGTCCAGGCGGTCTAACATACACGGGTACATGGTCCATTACACATAATTGTATCAATATTAATAGAGTAGTTTACATACAACCATTATACATAAATAGGTACAAAACAAGTACTCCAAAATAAAGCAAGGCTCCTGCGTTCTTGAACGGGATCTACTACCCGCCCGTCTGCACTTCTTCACGGCTCGGCGGATGGCGCTTCTAGGTACTCCTCGTTGCCCGTATAATCCTCGTTTGCTCCTGGAAGCATAAGTGAGTGGGGGTGAGAACTTGCGTCCTCAGTGGTTGACCCTAGCGTCGGGGAATCCTTTTAACTCACTTATCAATCGGCCGCTCAGGTTTATCTAGTGACAGGCATACTAAAATCCTACTGATTATTATCTGGCCTAAGGTCCTGAACGGCTTTATCTATTTTACTAGGTGACGGGGGAACTAGTTTGGCTTATCTAAGTTCTCGTGCTTGTAAGTCCTACAATGAGATTATAATTAAACTATCTGTCTCGGGCCGTTCCCTTGACTTATATCATACATAACATCCATGACTATGCATATATACTTTATCACATATATACTGACATACATATAACTGTTCATTCATCACATCAATATAACTACATATTCTTTATGCTTTATGCTTAGGGGACTTGGGAATCTCTTACGCATACCGGCTCACCCGGGTTAGCGTCCTTCTTCTCCTTTCTTTATTCTTTTAGATATGACGTCATCCTTCCTTCACTTCCTCTTTGCTTCGATAAGTAACTCTTTACTTTAACTTTAACTTTATCTTCCTTTGTGCCATTAACCTCTGCGAACTAATCCACCCTTTTGGGACTAATCCGTTAACCAAATCCACCCTTTTGGGATATGGCAAGGTAACACATTGGCCACTCCACCCTTTTGGGACTGGCGAGGGGCGTGTCAGGTAGACATTGCCAAGAGAAAGGATTCCTATCATATAACTATATACATAATTCCCTAAGTTCCATTATGCTTTCTTTAACATTAAGGCATTGACCTCTAGTGTTCTAGGGCTGTCCTAACCCCTAGGTGACATCCCATCCTCATGATGCATGCTCAATTATATAAGACTGGCTTAACCATAGTCATTGGATCCCTTGAAACCACTAAACTCCCAACTCTGCCAGGTTTCATTCGAATGCTTGCTTTGGTATTCGAATGAAATCCCTCGGAGTTCTTTCATTCGATTGGAATAGGCTTTCATTCGACTGAAATCCCTCGACATCTCTTCATTCGAATACGAGGGAATTCATTCGATTGAAATCCCTAAAATTCGCCTACATTCGACTGCCGTGGGATTCATTCGAAGGAAAGCTCGATTCGGGCTTGCATTCGATTGAATTCCTTAAGTATTCGAATGCAGACTACAAAAATCGCCTTCCGAGACTCCAGATCGTAAACTTTCACTGTTCCTAGGGTTCCAAGTAGTACAGTTATGCGTTTCAATTTTCTACCGTTCACAAAACCCTTTTTACACAATATCCCCCCAAAATACTACTTAACAGTTCTACAGTCAGATATACAAATAAGCACATATACAATTAAAAACTAAACCACATAGACAGTGGGCTCAGGGTTACCCACTTTCTATGTGCGCTCCGATCCGAGATTTACGATGACGAAACCGTCCTCGTCACGGGAGTATATTCCTCCTATTTTTCCTACGCGCGATAACAGTTCCACGATGTGCCAGCGTGACACTGATAGCGGGAATTTCTAAGTGTTTTCTCTTCTGATTGCTGAGGGAGGCTTTAAGCCTTTTATAGGCACACCCCCCTGTTTCCTCCCCTCTCCTTTCCGTTTTCTTTCTTTTTCTTTATATTTTTATTTGTAAAATTTTAATGTTATTTTATTGTTTTATAAAAACGCCTAATCAGTTATTTCTCGCACCCGCACGACCATCCTAGAATATTCCAAGCACTTCCTTGCGATTTACCAGTCTTCCCTTAGCCATCCTTGATATGTTATACTTATCAAAAATTAAAATTTGAGTAAAATTCTCGTAAGGAAAAGGCTGGGATGTTACATTCCACCCCCCTTACAAAAATTTCGTCCCCGAAATTTCGTACCTTGGAATAGTTCCGGATAGGCCGCCTTCATGTCCTTTTCCAATTCCCAAGTTTGCTCCTCGACTTTTCCGTTTTCCCAGATGACGCGTACCATCTTGATCTCCTTATTACGCGTCTTCCGTGTCTTGCGGTCTATAATCTTCTGAGGCATCAGCGGCAAGGCCAGATCTTCCCTTAGTATGACTTTCTCTGGTTCCAGTACGTGATCCGGAGAAGCGTAGTACTTCCTTAGCTGACACACATGAAATACAGCGTGAACATTGGCCAGGTTTGGTGGGAGGGCGATTCGGTACGCCACAGGTCCAACACGAGCCAGGATCTGAAAGGGCCCAATGAACCTGGGGCTCAGTTTCTTAATCTTCATAGCTCTCCCGATGCCCATGGTAGGGGTGATTTTGAGAAGAACGTGATCTCTTTCTTGCAACTCGAGGGGTCTTCGGCAGTTGTCGGCATAACTCTTCTGACGATTTTGAGCCGTGAGGATCCTCTGCCTAATGCGTTGTATACACTCTTCTGCATCTTGAGTCTCCTCGGGTCCCAAGTATCTGTACTCGCGGCCTTCATTCCAGCAAAGGGGTGACGGGCACTTTCGACCATAAAGGGCTTCGAAGGGAGCCATGCCAATGCTCGCATGGTGGCTGTTATTATAAGAGAACTCGATGAATGGTAGCAGCTCATCCCAGTATCCAGGTAGGTCTAGGGCACAGGCTCGCAGCATGTCTTTTAAGGTCTGAATCGTCCGTTCCGTCTGTCCATCCGTCTGAGGATGATAAGCGGTGCTCAGGGCTAGTTGAGTTCCATACGCCTTTTGAAAGGCTGTCCAAAATCGGGAGGTGAAACGTGGGTCTCTATCTGACACAATGGATGAAGGTATTCCATGTAGTCGCACCACTTCCTTAATATAAAGTTGCACCAACTTTTCCAAGGAGTAATTCATTCGTACCGGAATGAAATGGGCCGACTTGGTTAGCCTATCCACGATTACCCATATGGTATCTACGCCTTTTGCGGTGCGCGGCAGTCCCGACACAAAGTCCATCGAGATGCCGTCCCATTTCCACTCAGGCACCTCCAGGGGGTGTAGCAATCCGGGCGGCTTCTGGTGCTCCACCTTTACTTTCTGGCAGACTAGGCACTTTTGCACGAACTCCTCCACATCCCGCTTGAGGCCAGGCCACCAAAACATCTTCTTCAGGTTATGGTACATCTTGGTGATTCCAGGGTGCATCGAAAATTTGCTTTTGTGTCCTTCGTGCAGGATGTCTTTCCGTAAGGTGCCTTCATCCGGTACGCAGATTCGGTTGTTGAATCGTAGAACTCCTTCACTGTCCACTTTGGCCTCTTTGACCTTCCCTTCGTGCACGGCCTTAGCGAACGTTTGCCAGAGATCTTCTTGGCAGTGTTTTTGGGCCTCCACTATTTGCTGCCTGAAACTGCTGGTAACCTGCGACGGGCCGAGTTGGATACTGCCCTTACGTCTAATGATCCCCAAATTAAGGTCATGGAATTCTTCTAGCAATTTCGACTCCTCTACCATCATCTGCGCCACATGTAGCGCCTTTCTACTTAAGGCATCGGCTACCACGTTCGCTTTCCCAAGGTGATACTGGAGCTCGAAGTCGTAGTCTTTTAGAAATTCCATCCATCTCCTCTGCCTCATATTTAACTCCTTCTGATCGAAGAGATATTGCAGACTTTTATGGTCGGAAAACACCTCAAACTTTACCCCATACAGATAGTGTCGCCAAATCTTAAGGGCGAATACGACTGCAGCTAATTCCAGATCATGGGTTGGGTAGTTCACCTCGTGTGGCCTCAACTGCCTTGACGCGTAAGCCACCACCTGACGATTTTGCATAAGTACACACCCTAACCCCAGCCTGGATGCATCGCAGTATACTTCACATGGTGTATACGGATCTGGTAGGATCAACACTGGGGCGGTGGTCAGTTTTTCCTTGAGCTTGCAGAAGCTTTCTTCACATTCTGGTGTCCATTCATATTTGACCTCCTTGCGAGTAAGTTTGGTGAAGGGCAACGCTAACTAGGAAAATCCTTCGATAAACCTTCGGTAATAGCCCGCAAAACCTAGGAAGCTTCTAAGCTCCGTGACTGAGGTAGGTCTCTCCCAATCTCTGACGGCAGCTACCTTACTGGGATCCACCGAGACTCCTTGTTCGGATACCACATGCCCTAAGAATTTTACCTCCTTCATCCAAAACTCGCACTTGGAGAGCTTAGCATATAACTGTTTCTCCCGCAAGATATCCAACACCAACCCGAAATGCCTTGCATGATCCTCTTCCGTCTTGGAGTACACCAGGATGTCATCTATAAAGACTATCACGCACTCATCTAAGTGGGCTCGGAAGATCTGGTGCATGTAGTCCATGAAGATCGCAGGGGCATTTGTCAACCCGAACGACATTACCGTAAACTCGTAATGGCCATATCGGGTCCTGAACGCGGTCTTAGGAATGTCTTCGTCAACTACTCTAATCTGGTGATAGCCCGAACGCAAGTCAATTCGAGTGAATACTCTGGCACCTCTCAGTTGATCCATTAAGTCATCTATCCTGGGCAGTGGGTATTTATTCTTGATGGTCACCTTATTCAGCTGCCGATAGTCTATGCACAATTGCATGGAACCGTCCTTCTTCCTTACGAACAGGACTGGGGCTCCCCATGGTGACGCGCTGGGCCGGATAAAACGTTTGTCTAACAATTCCTCCAACTACTTCTTCAGCTCCTGCAGCTCCACCATAGACATACGGTATGGTGCCATGGAGATGGGTCCAGCTCCGGGAACCAGACTAATGGAAAATTCCACTTCCCTCTTCGGGGGAAACTCCGGAATCTCTTTTGGAAACACATCTGGGTACTGGCACACTACAGGAATGTGGGCTACTCCCTGGACTACCTCCACTCCCGATGAGGCCAAGAGTATAAAGTTCTGGTTTCCCATTGGACAGCAATAAAGAGTTACCGACTCGTCCGAAGGAGGTAATGGGACCGGTGCTTGCGGTGGAAAAAGCACCATTCTATTGGCACAGTCCAAAATCACTTGATTGTCACCTAACCAGTCCATTCCAAGAATGATATCCAAGCCCACTAAAGGTAAGCAAATGAGATCGGCTACGAACGCCATATCTTGCAAGTGAAACGGGCACTGGAGGCAGACTCGACGCGTCTCGACCGGGGGCGCGGTAGGAGTAGACACTCTTAAGGTATACGGTAATGCCACTGGATCCAGATTTAATTTACTAACACTACTATTCGAAATAAAAGAGTGCGAAGCTCCCGAATCA
>QANU01106587.1:0-24163 GCA_003254905.1 Nissolia schottii
GGTATTTGTGAACTTTCAATCGTGACCTTAAATTTTACAGATACCTTAGATACACCGTTGCACCTGGAGGACGAAAAGGATCCGTTTGAGTGTTTGCAGAATTTTTCGAAACTGAGCAGAATTTTTTCTACAGATATTTTAACCCATAATCTCGTCCAAAACTTATTTCTCTTATTTAATTTTTAGAAAATCTTTACTAAGGGAAAAAGCGGGGTGTTACATTCAACATAAGTCAAGATTACACACAACGGTCCATTATGTACTCACAGGCAAGCACATAAGTAATATTATAAGTATTAGGTACAAATATCACATATAAGTACAAGTACACATATATAATCTATGAGCTAATTGTCTAGTCTTCAACTATCCTCCCTTGGAATGGTTCCTCCCCATGCGGCTCACCTCCTTGTTCCTCGTCAAACCCTGGAGTCATGGATAAGTGGGGTGAGAACATAGCGTTCTCAGTGGGAAACCTTAGGGATCAGGGGACTTTTTATTCTTATTCACACTCCAGGCCGCTCAGGGATTTCTAGGTGTCACAGTTATACTATATCCCTACTAATTATTAAAATTCATACTAAGCATGAGCAGCTTTATCTCATTTACTATGTGATTGGGGAAACATGTTTTTCATTAACTAAGTCATCTATCTTCTACCTTACTTCCTAACTCACATATGACCGCATAATTCACATAATAAGCTTCAGTGCGCGTCCACTTATAACCGTGCCCATTTTAATTATAAGCTTCTTTGCACCTCCACTTATGTATAGTTGTATATCACTTAGAGCACATACTCAAGCTCAACCCCCCCCCCGGTAACGGTGGCCTAACCGCCACAAGCTTCTTTTTGTCTCAGTAACGTGAGGACCAGGCAACGCTTAACCTGAGTGGTTCTACTTCCCACGAAATATCATTGCTCACGATAGGAATATCCATTCTTATGCTAGGAATGGTGAGGGGGATCCTACCCATCCTTATGCTAGGGATGAGATAATCCCAGAGTTCAACTTGCCTTTCCTGCCGGCTCCCCGCACAACTAGGAAAAGATTGGTTTCCTTTAACATTATTATCCTTTGGTTCCTTTTAGGGACTTAATGATGTCACACCCTAGGGTTCATTTCCATACCTTTCCTTTAGTCAGTCCAGTTCAGCAGTCATAATTTAGTCCAACAGTTCACATAACACAACGTAGTCCAATATTTCGTAATAGATAATTTGCTGTGAAAATTAGCGGATTCATGGATAATTGCAAGTAGCTTTAAAGCTTTATTTAAAAGAGTCCTATGACTTAGAGTTTCGAGCAGCATAGCGTACCCTGAAGTCTCGTAGGTCACAGACTTCTTGCAATTTTCCATGTCCTGCAAGGTTTCTTGTTCCAATTTCTTAAGAACATTTGTCATGAATTTCCAATCATATATAAAAGGTATAATTTTGTGTTCCAAGTCATTTCTTAAACTCAAGCAGATCTAATTCCAACAACCAGCAAACAAGTATCTATTTTCTGTCAGAAATTAGTGATCATAACCCGGAAAGATCCAAGATCTTACCCCAAGGTTTTTGATAGCCCTAAGATCATTTTTCATGCTTAGAAATTCATATTTTAATCCCAACTCCATGAAATTGCAGTTTTCCCTTCTTTCCCAAAATTGCTATTTCGTCCCAGTAAATGTCCTGTTTTCTTTAGAATTTTAGTTCTCAAAAACCTGATGGACTTAAGACTTGCCCTTAAGGTTTTTGATATTTCTAAACCCACATTTTCTGAAAATCAACCCAGTTTTTCAATCCCAAGACGTGAAATTCCTGTTTTGCCCTTATTTCCTAAACATCCTGTTTTCTGTCTATTTGTTGAGAAATTCATTGGGGACTCAAAAAATTATAAAACTTGACATCCCCACTCAATTTTTTGTGTAGAACCCAAAAATAACATTAGTTTTTCATGCTAAAAGTCACAGCATACAGTTCGTTTCAAAAACGTGATATAACCCCATTTATAGCTTAGGCTTTCCTTATTATTATTATTATTATTATTATTATTATTATTATTATTATTATTTTATATAGAATTGCTAAATTACACATGGTTAAGAATTTTTGTGAAAATCCTTACGAAGCATGGGTCCTGCAACATAATTGTTCCAAAGTTAAAATAATGAAAAAAAAATTATTAAACATTCTGCAGATATCCATTATTTTATCAGATTATCACTTTTATCATATTTTAATACGATTCTTATCTTTTTCCATTTTTTGCACATTCATATATATATATATATATATATATAAACCTAATAAATAGGGGAATTACTGTTTGACAAGGCTAACACTAAACAATTTATAAAATGCCACGAATTTATTGGCTAATGTCAAACTTTAACAGCTTTGAATTAATTATACACAAAAACTCACAAAAGATAAAAAAAATAAAAGAAAAAAGGGTTGGTCAAATCTTAGCCCATTGACTGGCTCAAAAATGGTTCGTCCTAAAGTAGGTTAGCATTTTACTAACCTAAAAATAGTCTAAAGTGGCCTAACCCGAAAATTGTCTAATTTGAATGGGCTAGGCCAACCCATTTTTTCATCTCTAATCACACGTACTCATTACACATTACTCGTAAGAATTTGAATTATGGGAGATATTTGTGGGCATTTGTAAAAAATTTGTCAAATGTAAAAAAAAAATTCATAAAAAAATGTATTCAATAATTCGTAGATAAAACTTAAACTTAGTGGGCAAGCAAAATAGACACAAGCACACAACATGAATAGTTAAAGAATACAACATCACTACCTAAACAATACAGATCATCCTAAAGACATTCCAAAAAGAAAGCTTCCATCAAAATCAAGTATGACAATAATGTAGCAATTTAACAGGTACCTATAGGCTCAATACCTCAACCCCATCTCCATTCCCATTAGCAAATGGATATGGGTCTTTTTTTCTCGTGGGGTATAAAAATAGTTCATGTGCCTGTTACAAATAATACTAGCGGGTACCCGTATTTGCGGGTACCTTTTTTTGTCAATCATACACAATTTTTTTAAAAAATTAGCTAACCCTAGAGACTCATTGCATAAGCGAACACTCTCTCATTATATAATTTCGCTAGCACGATCTCTCTCCCCCTCCCACACACAATGCTCACATTGTTGGGATGTGGTGATTATGTTGTTGTGATGTATCGGGTTATGCCTTATGTTGTGATGGTTGAATAATCTTGTGATGATTTTGTTGTGATGGTTGAATAATCTTGTGATGATTTTGTTGTGATATGGTGGCTTATGTTTTTTGTGCATGCGTTTTTTTTTTTTGTTGAATTGATACATGTTTTTTTAAAAGGAAAAATACAATTTTTTTTATAAAGAAAAATACAATTTTTAAAAATTAAAAACAGATTCTTTTTACTAGAAAGGGCACAACTTTTTATAAGGATCAAATGCCTTTAAAGGAAAGGCCTAAAGACCCAAAATAACGTCTAAAAACTCTCAAAATAACGGACAAAAATTATAAAATAAAACATATTGATTACTCGTTAACTCGTTGGAGAATTGGCAAGTTGAATCAACATAAATCACTTCATTTAAAGTTACATTACTTAACTCCATCAACTCATCGTTGAGATCACTAAATAGATAGATTTATCTAAAAAAAAAAAATGATGACGTACATCCGTGAATACAATATCGGTAGTTTTGGGCTATAGAAGGTTCTTCACCACAAAAGAGAATGAGTGTGGGGCCTCTAGCCCAACGGGGGAAAGGCCCTTCCTTAAGTTTCGGGGAGTGAGTTATGGAAGAGAGAGGACAAGAAAGGCATAGCTGGCGCAGAGGTGGAGACACGTGGCGGCGGACAAAGAGTGACGTAATGGCTGGTTGGGCAGTCGATGACGCTAAGCATGAGAGAGAGATGTCGTGCTTCTGCTGCATAGGCGATTAGGCGTCGACCGTTAAAAGAGGCCCACCATTTCCCCCTCAATCTGATGTCACTTTGTGTGTGGGGGACACATCACCACTTGCATAGCTGTTAACCTTTTAGATCTGATGCTTGTACAGCCATTAGTCACAAAGTGTTTTATTTTATTTTTTGTTATTTAGTCACAAAGTCCATGAGTAATATTTTTGATGCAGGTATAGATCAGCGTTGATCAAGGAATATTAAAATGCTATCATATGTGTTCCTAATTCATAATTTATACAGTAATATTAAAGGCACAAATTTATATATATATATATATATANTTCAATAATAAGAAATAAAAAAGGGTTAATTAAGTTTTTAGCCCATGTAAAATTGAAAAGTTTGGTTTTAGTCCCTCAGTGAAAATTTTAGTCCCTGTAAAATTTGGAAGTTTGATTTTGGTCCTTGTGGATGTTTGGGGTTGACGGTGATGACGTGTCAGTTAACGTCGCTGACGTGGCGTCCTACGTGGAGTCGCCACGTGGCATAACTCGGGTTTTTTTGTTTGACCCATGACCCGGTCTGACCTGACCCGATTTGGGTTTAAAAAAAAACCAATTTGCCAAAACCTAAATTTATAGCCCCAAATCTGAAATCCCCAATCTTCATCGACCACCGTTAACCTCATCCATCCACAGGGACCAAAACAAACTTCAAAATTTTACAGGGGCTAAAAATTTCACTGAGGGACTAAAACCAAACTTTTCAATTTTATAGGGGGCTAAAAACTTAATTAACCCAACAAAAAATGTGACGAAAATTTAAACGAAAACAAAGATGAAAAAGAAAAATTTTGTGCTCACATACTAAACAAGGATGCACAAACTTTTTTAAACACATGCACAAACTTTTGACCAACTAGATATGCATCAACTTTTGAACAGGCATGCACAAACTTTCTTACACACATGCATAAACATTTGAAAAACAAAAAACAACCATTATGACGGAAACGAAAATGAAAATTCTTGGATTCATAAAGAATAAGATGAAAACGAGAAAAAAAATGATGAGGTTGGGAAAGAGAGAAAAAATAAAGAATAAGAAAAAAAAAGTAAAAGAGACGCATATTTGATAGTGAGTTGTACAATAGTTGACAAATTTTGGGTTATACGCATAACATTGATCTTTATAGATATATAAAGTTAAGAGTAATGCTTAAACCTCTTAATTCATCTTCTTAAACTTCTTCCAATTAATAAATTAGGTAAAAAAGTGGATGCATTCAATATCTTGAAATTTTAAAAAGCATCCACCTTTTCACTTATTGAAATTGAAAGTTCATCTAAATAGAAGAAATGAATTGGATGACTATCTATTCAGTGCTCTAAAATTAAATTATTGATTTAATGATCTTCTAACTTGTCTCATGTAACCCGTGTACATACGATCGTACATATCTACATGCATACATATGCAAATTACTTTCACATATATTTGCAGAATCTTGGTTTATTTGTGATAGAAGATTTTTTAAGGGTAAGTTTCACTTGCTTTACTCTAATTGGACAAATTACACTTATCTCTCCAATGAACACTGACCTTTCGTAATGATACTAGAGTGAGACATCATTTGTACTATAATTTTAGTACACTTGTAACTCTTCCATAGAGATGTAAAATGCTCATAGACTTTTATACTTTGCTTTTGTATCCAAATGCAGATTTCATTGTCAATACTTACAAACTATATTACTGTGAGCTTATTCTCAGCACGTGGACTTAATATCCTCATGTAAAGAAGATCCAAAATGATTAAAGATGTTAGTGAACGCAAGAGGCATAGATCATCAAAGTGAATTTTGCAATTAGATTTCTTCCCCTACCTGACATCTACTTTTGTTATTATAACTTGGTTTAGTGTGTATGATTCTTCTTCATTGACTGAAGAAATAGTTGCAATAGGGCTCCTTTCAAGGACAAAACTAGGGTTCAAGTTGTAGCATTGACAGAGTTTCACTACCCAACATCAAGATCACAAAAGATATTCATTGCTAGAAAAATGTTGAACACCGATTTTATAGGTGGATATATCGCCTGATGCTATCTGCGGATTTTATGTCCCCAATCCACTGGTATATGTTTTTTTACAATTCTAGTGATGAAGGTCGTCAATTTTACCAGCGGATATTTATCCTTCAGTATTTCCACTAATATAGATTGCCATGAAATGGTGCCAACACATTACCGGCGAATATATCCGCTGGTAAATATTAAATTATATATTATTGTGATGAGAATTACATGGGCAAATATATTCACTTGTAATAGTTTGTTTGTAATAAATTTAGGGTTTAGGATTGTTAAATTTATAATTTATCTTCTTCTTTAGTAAACAATCATGGCATTAGCAAGCCACCGAAATTGTAAATATGATGTATCTAACGAATTATTAGCTAGGCATGCATGTTAGCTAATTTCCATGATTACCAAGTAACAATCATTACCGTTAATTGTTGAAAATGATCGACGTCGAGGGAGAGAAATTGATTTTTGCAGAGCTAGCTAACTAATTATATGGCATATATATTAAAGTGACATAGTCGTCTTAATTTTATTCTCGACAGAGATATGGGAGTTTACGTGTTGGTTATATGTGTTATTGATGACATATATATATTGATCCATCTCAAGAACGAAGAGCAATGCACGATAAAATTAGTGCGAACAATTTGTGAGACCTCGTAAATGCATGTAATTGATTTATGTAACACCCCTATTTAGCTAGCTTATGCTTAAGTCATAGGCAAAGCTTACTAGGTTGTTAACTACCTTGGTGGGAATACCTTTAGTACTTTACTTACTTTAGAAAATACTTCTTACATAAAATATGGACCAATTTAAAACTTTTTCTTTTCTTTGTTTAACATAGTAAATATGAGTTGTGCCATAACCAACTTTCATCATTATTTTTGACCATGAGACAAGTGTTTTTAGATGATATGTCTTCTAATGATATCATGAAAACCTTATTAACTTTATATCCTGAAAATTTCACTTCTTGGGTTTTCTTATCTTTTACTACACAGATATCATCTTCAAATCCAACTACAAGGCCTTTGTCACATAATTGACTAATGCAAAGCAAATTATGACCTAGACCTTCAACATATAACACATTGTCAATGGTAGTTTGAGGAGGCGTACCTATTCTTCCAATGCCAATGATTTTGCCTCTCTCGTTGTTTCCATAGGTTACATAGCCTTTGTTTCTTGGAATTAGAAATGAGAATTTTGTTTTGCCACCCTTCATATGTGAGGAACAACCACTGTCAAGATACCATAGGTCACTTGTTGTCCTCATACATATCTGCAAAATAAATTAAAAATGATTATAAGGTACCCAATGAGCTTTGGGTCCTTGTTTGTTAGATCCTTTCTCAACCCACTTATTTTGACCATTCAGAACACCATATTTCTTAATATAACATGCATTAGTGGTGTGTCCTTCTAAACAACAATAACTACATATGTACCTTCTTTTAGGAATCAAGTAATTCTTTCTTGGTACATACTTATTTGAATTAGAAGCATAGTAGTTATTAGGCTTAGAATAAGGCTTTGATGTAGGCACATGGTAGTTGCTGTTTCTTGCTATATGAATTTTACTATCATTATGGAATTTAGGTTTAGATTTTGCTACATTTCTATTTGCATGCACATTTGGTTGTGGATTACTAGCTTTTACAAAAAGTGTTTTCTTAACAACATTTTGATTCTTCTGAGGAGTATAACCTAATCCACTTCTATCTTTAGTATCTCTTTGCATGCTCAAAATGTTTTCCAATCCATGTTTACCTTTTTCAAATTTGCATACAATTTGTTGTAAATTATCTACTTTAGTTTCTAAAGAAGTACCTTCTTACAGGCATCTTGATTGTCTATCATGGATTTGATCAAGTTTAAATCTTCCTTTTTAGCATAGATTTTGGAAAAATTCAAACATATTTTTTGTATGCATTCAAAGGAAATTTGTAGATCCTCATAGGAAAGTTTATCAGTACTAACCTCTTCAGTTTCATTGTCAGAGTCATGAGTTGCCACCAACGCTATCTGTGCTTCTTCATCTTCAGATTCTGATGAAGAACTGATGTCGTTATCTTCCCATGCCACATATGTTTTCTTGCCCTTCTTGTGTTTGTTGTCCAATTTTTCTTTGAATCCGTTCTTCTTTCTTTGAGCATTTGGACAATCAGACTTGATGTGTCCGGGCTTTCTACATTCAAAGCATGTGAAGATTTGTGAAGAAGATGAATCGTTTTTCTTTATGAATCTCTTATTTTGGCCAAAGCGCATGCCCTTTTTCTTGAAGAATTTTCCAAGATTTTTTACTAAGAGATTCATATTTTCATAATCATCTTCTTCACAATCATCTTTATCAGAATCAATTTTGGTTTTTAAAGAAATTGACCTGTGTTTCTTCTCATGTTGTTCATGTTGATCTAGATGATTCAACTCCAATTCATGTTCTTGTAGTTTTCCAAATAGAGTTGCCAGAGTCATCTTGGATAGGCTCTTCTTTTCTGATATTGCCGTCACCTTTGGTTGCCATATCCACGTGAATGATCTTAGCACTTTCAAGTTCAAATCTGCACATGGATAACTTTTGCCAAGAACAGACAGATGGTTAATAAGATGTGTAAAACATTTTTGCAAATCGAGAATCTTTTCTCCTGGTAGCATCCTAAACATCTCATATTCTTGAGATAGAGTATTTAGTTTGGATCTTTTCACTTCATCGGTACCCTCATGAGTGGCTTCTAGAGTATCCTAAATTTCTTTGGCTGATTTGCACGAAGAGACTCTAAAGAATTCATTCACACCTAGGGCAGAGGTTAGGTAATTCATGGCTTTTAGATCATACTGCACTTTCTTTTTCTCTTCATCATTCCATGCACTCATGGATTTTGGTTCACTACCATTTTCATTGTGAACATAGGCACAAAAGGACCTTCCTCAATTGTTTTCCAGACGTCTAGGTCTTGTGCTTTTATGAAGATCATCATTTTGATTTTCCAGAAATCATAGTGATCACCATTAAAGCACGGAGGCCTATTAACGTTCAACCCTTCACTCAACATTAGTCTTGAGGATGCCATCTATGGATCTTTAGGAGTAATTTTTCTAAACTTATGCTCTGATACCAATTGTAACTACAGATAGCAACTAAGAGGGGGGTGAATTAGGTTTCACTCGATTTTTCTCGATTTTGGTTCTTTTTGAAAGAGAATGATGGTTAAGAACCCTAATTCTTAGATTATGACCAATGATCAACAATGATTCAAATACTTGAAATTGATAATGCAACGGAAATATAAATTGCTGAATGTAAAAATGTAGGGATAGAGAGAATCACACTGAGAACTTTATCCTGGTTCACCTTCAACTATCGAAGGCTACGTTCAGTCCCCTGTTCTGATTCAGGAACTTTTCCACTATGTAATCTATGTTGTATACAACCTCACAATCGAGGCACTTATACCGACAACTTCAAGAGAACAAACCCGTTCCCCTGGTTACCCAGTACCCTCACCGAACATTACGGTGATAATTAGAAAATACACCAAACACTACGGTGTTTACAACAATTGAAAGATTGAAGAAGAATTGTACAATGGCTTGAACTCAATCCTTAAACTCAGGGATGGATAATCCTGAAGAGAGAGCACAAATGATATAACAGTTAAGGCTCATGGATTTCTGAGTTTTTAGATTGAAAAGGACTTTTAAAAATTTATCAGAACTTGTAATTGACGATAAAATTGTGTGTTCTGGAGATGTGTTTTGTTCTGCATGAGTTTCATCCTTATATAGGCAGAGGTGCCTGTTCATGAACCATTGGATGGCTTACAGATGCTAAACAACACCCTGTTTCATGAAAAAACACACCAGTGCGAGCATGTAATCGATTAAACAAGTGTGGTAATTGATTACACACATAAACTTTTCCAATTTTTAAATTCTGTGAGGTGGTAATCGATTACCACGAGTGTGTAATTGATTACACACACAACAAATGTCAAATTTGAAAATTTATAAGGTGGTAATCGATTGACTCGGGTTGGTAATCGATTACACTCATGGAAAACCATTTATTTTCAAAATTCTCGAGTTGGTAATCGATTAAAGCAAGTGGATAATCGATTACTCATGCATAAAATGTTTTCCAAGTGTTGCAAACCCTATAGAAGTGTTGCTAAATGTTTTAGGGTTTTAGAAAACATGTTAGACTTGTTAGAATGTAAGCCTTATGAGCCATAAACCATAATATCATTAACAAGTGCTAACTATTAGACACTAAGGTAAAAACACTTGAACCTTCAGTATGTTGAACGGTTGAGCTTTGCGGTTCTTCGATTGTGTCTTTGCCTTTTTCTGCTTCTTGTTGATGTTTGTTGTCGTCATCAAAACCAAGCCATCAAGGTCAGAGAGAGAGAGTCTTCTTCACAAATCATTCGAATGTCTCATGACTTTCACTAACCCGAGAGCCAAATTTCAGTGTCATTCGAATTAACAGCCCTGGTCATTCGAATGACCACTGAAGCTCTCAAGTTTTCACCTTATCCACCTATTCCAACAAGCATTAAACCTCATGGAAGTTATATTTGCTGTTGGATATGATCACGGAAGTATGTGTTATGTTAAAATGCATCATGAGGACTCGGTCATCATTCAGGCTTTAGGACGACTGTAGATAACTAGAAAGTAGTCACATTATGTCTTAAAGATCATAATTAAACCTTAGGGAACAAGTGATCTCTTAAGAAGGTTCTGGCCACAGAGGATCCGGTGTACCTTGAAGAAAGTACATGGTTATATGATTAGGATTATCCCCTTTCTTAGCACGTCAAGCATGACAAGCCCCTTACCACAGTCTAGCAAGAAGGACTGGTTTTATGACCAAGAAACGTAGGCTTATACTTGAACGTATGCTTCGTCCTGATCCAAGAAAGTAAAGTAAAAAAGTAACGTAAAAGTCTAAGCTTTCACGTCATGACGTTGAAAAGAAAAATGTGCCCCAAGCGTGGACCCTAAGAAGTCAAGAAGAAGTCAAGAAGTAACGAGCCCACTCCTGGCGTCACCAAAAGGGTGGATCCCCTCACCATTCGCCGAGTAGGATGGTTAATTCCCTATCGCCGTTCAATGTAATATGCTTTCATGCAACCGTGGTTCGCGACCATTCAGGTACCAGCGCTTCCTGGTCGTTGGCGATACAAAAACAAAGTAGGTTATAGCCGCAAGGGGATGACGGTCCCACGGACTACAAAGGAGAGTAATAGGCTTAAAGTAACGAGAAGGACGCGACCCTAAGGCGCGTAAGAGAATTCCCTCTTCCCCCATGCATGATATCTATGTGATAAATGCATGTAAAGTAAATAAGGCCTTAAGTCTTCAAGGAGACCTCCTCTATCCGATATACAATAAATACGATGTGAATAAGTAAAAAAGAAGCTTGATTAAGCATAAGATAAAAGATTAGAATCTCCGGACACCTAGTAAAACAGGTATAACTGTTCTGGATTAGAAAAGAATAAAATAAGGAGTAGGAAGATTGATTATGCATGACACTTAGAGACCTCCAGAGCGGCCTGGATCATAATTGAGTTAACCAAGATTTATACCGGCTTAGAGTTTTCCACTGAGAACGAACGTTCTCACCCCCACTCGCTTGTGATTCTAGGTAGCTTTGATGAGTACCCCACCGAAGGGTCAGGCAACGTTGCTGAGCAGTATCTGATAGCGTGATCCCGACATCAAGGTAATCACGGAGGCTTGCACGTACTTACCAGGTGGAGCCCCACGTCATTCTCCGCCAGTAACCATGCCATACTCCAGTCTACCTTTGAGTCTCGGCTTCTCACCCGCCACACCAATCGTCCTAGACAATGACGAGAATGAGTTGCCACCGTACAAAAAAGACGTAGAGGTCGATTCGAACACCTTGCTACCTCCGCATCAACCCCATTCTACTATAGGGGAGCAAAAAAAAGAGTCAGTCCACTCCCCCGACGCCAGCTCACTCCACGAACCCATGATGTAGAGGCTGGGCCATCTACAGCACGCCGAGCCTAGTTTTTCATTCCCAAGAATTCATGGTGGGGTGAGGAGAATAATGATTCACCTACTCTCGACTCCCCTGAAGTTGTCGCAGAGGACTCAGAGGATGAGGACCCCATGGAGATGGACTCAGAGGAGAACGAAGACCTGGACAAAGTCTAAGAGGAGTAATGCCAGGGCATCAGCTTACTTTACCTAGTCTCACATGACATTTTGTTAGCTTTATACTTTGTCGTTGCGTTAGAACAAGGACATATGTACAGTAACTTTTACGTATGATATATGTAAACCGATGGCAGATGTACAGTAACTTTTATGTATGAAATATGTAAACTAAGTGTTGATGTGCATGATAGACCACTTGTGTTGCATGATCTGCTTAATTGTAGGATGATTCTGTGATGATTGCCATAGCCATGTTATATACGCGAGACTCTACGGTCTATATTAGATAACTTATCCCACGCAACGCTCCTATTTTCCAGACAAGTAGAACGAGTTAAGAAAATTTTAAATCGGTCCATATTTTGGGTAGAATTCTATTTTTCAAAAAATAATGGAGGACTATAAGTATTTTCACCAAGCAGATAACAACCTGATTTACGACACTTATGACTTAAGCATAAGCTAGCTGGCTAGGATGTTACACAAACACATTATACTAACTTTTCTAATAAGGAATTTAAATTAATCCAAGGTACTCGTAAATTTACTTTCGTAAAAGTGAGTTTTACGGATACCTTTGATACATAATTAAATTTCGGCGGCGAAAGATAATTTATCTAGATCTCGCAAAATTCCGTGAGATTGCGAAATCATTACCTTAATCATCATTATCAAAAGTATAGTTTGTGATTTAAAATTCTCAGTCCTAATAAATCACTCGTATATCTATTTATTACGCGAAATATTTGCTAAGGAAAAAGTGGGATGTTACATCAACCGTGAGGTTATCTGATGATAATCCTCTTATGTTTCTCTTTCATTTCTCCTCTATCAGCAACTAGTTACCTAGGGACCTATTGTTTGAATTAGTAACTTAGTGTTTGGGCCGAGTCGATCAATGAGTTGAGTTTTATAACTATACTAAAGGTGTAGCAAAGCTATGAGTTACACATTGAGGCAAAAAAAAAAAAAAAATCTATGTGATGCTTAAGTCGTTAAGCTTTCTCAATAATGTACTTACACTCATGCTTATTGTGAAACTCACACTCATTAAATTCGTATCCGGTGGCATTACGTTCTGGTGACGCGTATTGCGACTGCCCAAATAACGGGACCCCATTTAAATGCCCTCCCTTACAACAAATCTTTGTCCTTGCTTGACTTGTAACAAACATTTATTCCGAAAAATGTTCTCTTCCCGCTAAAGAAAAAAATATTTTAATGGAGGCTGCTACTAGGCAATGAATTAATAAGAGAATGTGTTCCAATCATGCGCATGCTTTTTAGTCGTACAAATCATGGAATGTTGTGGAATTTCAACATTAGCAGAGGATGTACGTTGGTTGATTGGGTAAAAATATCAGAATTTTATGTGGGTGATGACGAGACACACTGTCTTATCATTCACACGCGCGCGCATGAACAGAAAGGGAAAAGGGTGAGTCCTAATTTGTTTGTATGTACAAAGGAGATTCGTTGAAGGTAAATGCAGATAACTTTGTTTAATGTTTTTGTTCCATATCAAAGGAAGCGCGTGCACGTAGGTCCACGAGGGTGGGAGAAAGAGACATTGGAGAATTTTGAGAGATCTTTCAAACGTAACCCGTACACGACTTAGCCCCCACAATCTAGAATTAAATTAGGCAATTCAAATATTACCGGACTAAATGCCATGATTCTTTCAATATTTGCTGATACAATCAAGGAAAACGAAATCAACCATGTAAGGCATGTTACCTACTAGTATCATCAATTGTAGTATAATAATAGCTTGAATACAAGAAGCTGATACACATAAATATCAATCATGCTTATACATGGCAACAATAACAAGCCCAGAGTATCAAAGCAACCCAAAGCAGCATAACTTCACACTATTTTCATACTATACAAAACATATGCTTCGCTACATTATTCACACAACTTAAAATTAAAATCTATAAAGTGTGATGGATCACATCATCAAATGCCATAGAATAAATATAAACTAAGGGGGCCTTCTTTTCTCTTATTCACTTTTAACTTAATAAAATTCTTACCTGTTTAATAGAGAGAATTTTCTCTTATTCTATTCCATTTGATTGTCTTCACTTATCAGTATCGTGGATCAGGATCCACAATGCTGACGTGAAAGGCATCTAATAAAACAGAATAAGGTAAAACTCGTGCTCTCGAGGCAGGTAAGAATCCCTCTCTTAAGCTTGACAGTTTGTTTCCTTTCTCAATGTAACTTATCATGAACCTTAGTAATTCCACAAGCTGGAAAGGTCCAGTGGTGGTGCAGCTGAAGCAGGTGGATGGTGCTGATTTTCAAAGTGCCTCCTACCAATCTCAAGATTTGGCACAGCAGGAGGGACCCTAGTGGTGGAATTCACATCAGCACTCAGATTTGATCCATGGCCATTATTATCAAGCAAGGCTCTAAGGATGGCGTGGTCCTGTCTAGTGTAACCAGAACTTGGCAATTGCATGCTTGGTGGAGCTTGCACCCCAAAAGGGTTGGAAGGAATCCCAAAAGGGCTGTTGTAGTTGTTGGTGAAGGGATCAAAGAAACCTACTTGGTGGTTCCTTGGAGCATCAATTGGATTGGAGAAGCAGGGCACGTAAGCCGATTCAGTAACAAGTGTTTTGCTGTTGTTGTTGTTGTTGTTGACATTGGAAGGTGGTGATGAGGAATCAGCCAAGGGTGGCAGCAAAACAGAAGAACCCAATTCATTCCTGATCCCAAAAGGGTCCGACCCCTTCATTATCCCAGAGATATGGGCTCTCTTGCCAGCGGTTGAACTCTTCTGAATCACCCTGCAAATCACCCACTCGTTCTGCAGCAACCACAGCTAACCACTAATTAGCCCCTTAGTAAAAAAAAGAAAATAACGATAAATAATCAATCAAATCACAACATTTTCATTTTGAAATCAATTTTGTCATAAACATTTTTTTCCCCCTTCAATTTAGACGTAATATTTCAAAGCTCGACATCAATTTAGTCAAATTATCGTGTCAGTGAGGACCAACCAGAACACCTCGAGCTCTACTAGGCGATTCTATTAGTAGAGAAAATTCGGATACTAATGTAAGGAAAAAAAAAAAAGAAATAGCGTGATCATTAAATCTCACTAATTTTGTTTACCTAATAATCGGACTAAATCGATATCAACGATTAAATATTAGGACTAATTCGATGTCGAAATTTTGTTTAGGACACGACCAAATTGACGCTAAAATAACAACGTTAAACCAAATTAGCTGATTACTCGTTAAAAAAAAAAAAACAACTAAGGAAAACATGTGAGAGAAGATAAGGGGGGTGCAGTTGAGGACAGAGGAAACAGGATGAAAGTCTCTCTAGCTTAGTTTTTTTATTTACCTTTGCAGTTTTGGGGAGGTTGTGGACAGAGAATTTACCCTCAAGCCTGTACTCATGCATGACCCAATCAGTCTTCTCTCCCTTTGGTGCCCTTCCTCTGTAGAAAACAAGGGTCTTCTTCATCCCAACCAGTGATTTCCCTCTGTGTATTTCCTTGTCTTTCCCCGTGGCCTTCCAGTAACCTGCTTCAGTGGCCCTGTTGGTCCTCAATCCAGTTGGGTACTTCCTGTCCCTCACACAGAAAAAGTACCACTCTTTCTCACCCATTTTGGCCTTCCCTACAACCCCACAAAATTAAATAAAACCAAATAAAATGGGCATATTTAGAAGGAAGGAAAAAAAAAAAGTTCAAATCTTTTTGGGTGATGTGCCTACAAATCCTCCTAGCTCAAAAATCTCACTCGTATCCATTGATCAGTTGTTGAATGTTGAGTAAATTACAAGCCATGTCATTGTGGGTAAGATTACGAAATATAACAACCCTCAAGAAAAAGTGGGGTTCTGAAAATTTGATCGCTTGAAGTGCTGTACTTACATGCCAAATCCCAAGGCTCACACCTATTCAGGTCCACCTCTCCAATGGCCCTAGCAGAGAAGCTGGTGTCAGTGACCTTCTTGTAAAGGTAATGGCTTATGAGCTCTTCATCAGTTGGATGAAACCTGAACCCGGGTGGCAAATCCATCTCACCCTCTTCCCCACAGATCGCCGAAACGTTTTCCATTGAAATTAGACCGTGACACAAGCTCAAAAAGGATGCAATTTCAATGAGGTAACCAATAATTCTCAAAAGGGTCACCCTGTGGTTTTTATTGGCAACAAAAAACTCGTTTATTTTCAGAGGAAAGAACTGAATTCAGAGGAATCTATGCAGCAAAGCAGAGGAAAGTGTGCAGAAAGTGGGGGGATAAAAGGGAGGATGGTGATGAAAATCATGGAAGACATGAAACTGAAAAAAGAAACAAAAGTGGTGGGTTAAACCCGAAGGGATGGAGGGTTTGTTATTAAGGTAGAAAAAAAGGAAAAGAGCTGAGAGGAAAAGGAGCCCCTAAATACTGGGGTGTGTGAGTTTTTGGGGGGAGAAAGAAACGTGGAATGTAAGGCAACCTTGGTTGGTTTGTTTAATAGCCCACTTCTGCAAACTTTTTCTCATTTCATTGATCATAATTTTATCCCCATGAGATGTTCCTGTTCAATATAGACACCATGCCATGCCCCCACCAAATACCATCCATGCATGTGATTATGATAATCCGGAGTGGTTACTTTGGTAAACTCACTATCTAACAGTTATAATTCCATATACATAACAATCCTATGTTTCTAAGGAAATATTTAAATATTTCGTCATGCATCACCAAGCAAGGCAACGATGTTGATTGGTGCATCAGAGCTCAACATGCAATACTCTATGATAAAATTTAGGGTAAATTAAAAGAAACTCTTATGAGGTTAGAGGATATATGTTGTAGTGATACATCTCGATTTGTCGCGCTTACACATTAGTTACGTTGATCACTTAACATTATTTAGTGTCACACCTACACGACTACTAAATGTCACAAATTGTCAAAATGTAAGGGTGCAAAAAATAGCTATCTACTAATCTTGAGGAAATTCATTGTAAATTCTACAAGTAAAAAAAAGATAAAACAAAACTATATTTTGATCCTCCAAAAAGTATCGTACCATCATATTAGTTCTCCAAACTATTTTGTCACCTATATTGTCATGATAAGAAATAAACTGAAGGTTTACTCTATAAAGATATTGCAAGTTATATGACCTAATGTCAAGAAAAATTAATATAATATATCTAACACAACACCAAAATGCTGGAATTGCAACACTTTATTCGCGACGATCAGACAAAACTGCTGTCGGATTGCGACCTTTGAGTTCCCAACAGCTGCAAATTAGAAAGTAAAAAAAAAAAAAATACAACTAAATCAAAGCTTGGCCGCTCGTTTTCTCACTCACTCAGGAGGCTTGTAACCTCTTGTAACATCCCGATTTTTTCTTTCATAAAGATTTTGCGTCATTACTAATTTCACGTAATTTAAGTGTATTCGAGACGGTTATTTAGACTGGGAATTCAATTATGAAGCTTTATTTCCCCGAAGTACCATTCAAGATAATGGTTTCGCAATCTCACGGAAATTTCCCAAAGTCCGGGCTGACTGTCGATCAACACCAGAATTCCGTCAGGGACAAAAGGTATCCGTAAAATATACCTTTACGGAAATAAGTTCAAGAATACCCTAAATTAACCCACCCTGCAGACCAAGAAAATTAGTAGATCGCGACTATGTGTTCAGAATATTTTTAAGATATCCGTACACGAGCGATTAATGACCAAACACGATCAAACATGATCAGAATTGTATCAGTTGGTGTTAAGGTTATCCTCTGCCCTTGGATAACCACGTTTATATATATATATATAAAATATAATATAATATAATAATAATAATAATAAAACCTTGGGGTGTCTAAATAGCCCCAAGGCCACGACATTTTCATCAAAATTCTTAAGTTCTCCACACTGCCAGTTTCGTTCGTTCACATTGTTGTTACACTGCCGGACTCAGGAAAAATTGTGGGAACATACCACCGTTGAGGGAATCTTTTTCTCATCAACTTCTTCCGATTTGAAAATGCTTAGGAAGTAGGTAACCCTAGACCCACTGTACTATGTGGTTTTTAATGTTATTTTATATGTGTGTATCTGAAGATATTATGTAATAAAGTTTATGTAGAAAATGTAGGGAATATTATGAAATAGTTATTTTATATGTTTCTGAGCTGGAGAACTGTGTTATGTGTCTGTTGGAACTGTGGGAATGTCCCAAATGAAAAGAATTAAGTTTCAGTGAGCATTTAAGCAAGAAATAACGCTACGAATGAGTTTAAGGCAAAGTCATTTGAATGACCTAGCATAGTCATTCGAATGACCCTAAATTATACTCATCTAGAAGCCATTTTAGCAGGTCATTCGAATGACCATGCCAAGTCATTTGAATGACTATGTAAAAATTACAAACAGAGAGCAAAATTTCAGTGTCATTCAAATGACCACTAAAGAACTTGAGATTTTAGCTTTTCTACATGTTCCAGCAAGCACTAAAACCCTAAAGATTGTGTATGAAAGTAACCATAAACTTATTTCACTTATGAAAGCATGCATCACGAGGCCCCGGTCGCCGTCAGGGTTTTAGGACGACCGTAGATAACTAGAGACTTATCACCTAAAGTTTAAAGAGCATAATTGAACCCTAGGGAACAATGTGTGAATGCTCATGAAGGATGTTTTGATGAAGACAAGTGAAGCAAGTTTCCAAAAGTCCAAGAAGCTCAAAAAGATCTAGTTTTAGGACCTAGGAAATGTGTTAAAACTCTCACCATAAGCTCGACTAGATGGCTCTTAGAAAGAAATATTGATTCATGCCTTAAAAAGTATTTCAAACAAAACCAAAGAATCAAGCAAGAGAAGAAAAAGAATGAGTTTGGACAAAACCCTAAGAGACATCCGAATGACTAGCCTAGATCCATTCGAATGTCTGATGAACAAGACATTCGAATGGCCCATGAACAAAGGTAATCCGAATGGCATATTCGAATGTCTAGGTTTGATACCTTCGGTGATCCCAGTACAGCAAAAGACATTTGAATGGCTGAGTCAGATCCATTCGAATGACTCAGGTGCATTTAATGCCCAACGGCTATATTAGGTGAGACATTCGAATGGGCCATTCGAATGGATCGAGTACTGAGGTCAGAAACGGCTAGTTCTGTTTGCTGACTTAAGATGCATTAAATGCACAACGGCTAGGATCACTTTGGGCTTAATAAATACTCACCAAACTCATCAAGAGAAGGTTGAACATCAATTCCATAACATCTAACATTCTCTACTTCATTAATTACATTCTTTGAGCCATCTATTTGAGAAAAAGAGAGAGTTTCATACACACACACCTATAGGCCTTCAAATTGTATTATCTACTCTTCAAGAGAGTTTCAAATCAAACACAAATCATTTTCTTGTAAAGAGGGTGAGGTATCCCTCTCAAGTGATTAGGGTGGTACCCCTAAGGGAAATTACTTGAGACTCAAGTAGAGTGCTCATCTTGTAAAGGTTGTCAAGCACCTAAGTTTCAAGCTTGAAGCATAGTGAAAAAATCTTGAGCGGATTGCTTGGGGACTGGAGGTAGATCACAAGGGTGGTTGAACCAGGATAATTGAGTTTACATCTTCTCTATCCCTTAACTCCTTAATTTGTTTATGCTCAAGATTACTTCTATCTTTATTCATTGATAATTTATATTAATACTTGATGGTTTATTGGCATCAAAGCAAAGATTTTAAAAATATCCTACATACCCAATTCACCCCCCTCTTGTGTATTTGGAGCCACTTGGTAACACAATGATATCTTAAGAAGGTTCTGGCCATAAAGGGTACGGCATAACTTGGAGAAAGCACCTAGTTATATGATTAGGGTTATCCCCTCTCTTGGCATGTCCAACGGACAAGCCCCTCACCAGTTCAGCAAGCTGGATTGGTTAAAGATGAACACAGGCTAGGCCTGATCTCACGTTAAAGAAAAGTTAATCCAGGCCCAGACCTGATTTTGTAGAAAAAGAAACCCAGGCCAAGCCTGATTTTATAAAGGTAGGCCAAGGCCTAACCTAGTAAGGTGTAACACCCCTGCTAGCTGCTTACCCGTATGTCATAAACAATGCTCATAAGGTTGTTTTTTGCTTTGGTTAGGTTACTTTTAGCCCCTATATTTTACTTTGCAAATATTTCTTACTAGAAAATATGAACCTTTTTGAAAACTTTCCCTTTTCTTTATTAAAACGTAAATTATGAGCCATGTGTATCCGAGAAGGCACACATATAGAAACATGTGATAGAGTCATTAAGACTTAGGTGTTTAACAGCGAAACAGAGAAATAACCACCTCAACTTATAGGAAACATAACACAAATACATACGAGTCCATAAACAACGACACGTATGCTTATACTTATGTATTACAAGTACAACACTTAAAGCTAATGACAGGATACATTCATTTAGCTTATATAAACACAAGTAACTAAACGTTTCTGACTCGTAGATATAGACTACAAAGCTTCCATTTCCTTGGAATCCCCTGACACCAAAGTCCTTCCTCGTCCAATGATTTCTACTCCGTTTCAACATCCTCGTTGTGCCTTTCTGGAATCATAAGTGAGTGGAGAGTGAGAACGTCGCGTTCTTAGTGGGAGACGTAGGGCATAACTAATCTTTGTTTGCTCAATTATGATCCAGGCCACTCAGGAGATCTCTAAGTGTCATGCATACTAAAACCCTACTGACTATTATCTTTGCCTAGATCCTGAGTAACTTTATCTACGTTACTAGGTGACTTGGGGAATCTAATCTTCACATTGCCTAGGGCTTCGTGCTTGTTACTTTTTCGATGGAGTATTGTGACGTCCACTCACATACTCGCGTAATCTATAACTTCGTATAGCCGTCTCGAGAGTTCTCTTGATGGTGACTTACTTTGAACATCCTTACATACTTATACAAACATATTTACATACATACATACATACATACATACATACATACATCACATAGCTTATGCATGAGGGGGATCTGGGCTTCTCTTACGTGCCCTATGGCTGCGTCCTGCTTGGTACATAGTCTTTCCACCTTTGTAGCCGTGGCCGCGGCTACAACCTACTTGTGTTCCCTATCGTTGACGACCGAGCAATGCTATAACTGGTGTGGTAGCTAGCCACATAAAGCTCATAGGAGGAAGGCATCGAGCAACGATAGGCACTACCACCTAACTGGGGGGATGGTGAGGGATCTGACTTGTGACTTGATCAAGTGTAGACTCGTGGGTCGGCCCTGTGACTCGACCATGCATGACTTTGTTCATTAGTTGGGCCCCATACTAGGTCAGGCCTATGCCTACCTTTATCAGGCCTATGCCTATCTTTTCATGGTCAGGCCTGTGCCTGTTTTATAAAATCAGGCCTGTTCCTGTATGCATAAAATCAGGCATGTGCTTGGGTTTTCATACTTTCATTGACATGCAATCAGGCCTATGCTTGCGTTCATAACCAATCCATCTTGCTAGACTAGTGAGGGGCTTGTCCGTTGGACGTGCCAAGAGAAAGAATTTCCTATTTATATAACTACGTACTTTCTATAAGGTATACCGAACCTCTAGGCCAGAACCTTCTTAACTTCACTTGTTCCCTAGAGTTCAGTTATGATTGTTAACATCAGGTGATTACTTTCTAGTTATCTAAGGTTGTCCTAACACCTGAGTGACAACTTGGTCCTCATGATATGCAGTATCATTAAACATAGTCATTATCCAAGTTACACATACGTTATATAAATAAGTGCTTGTTGGAAACATGCGGGCCCACAAGAATGGTTCTGATTACTCAGCCCTTAGCTATGGTTAGCTTAGGGACCTAGGACTTCCCAGGCTGCTCAGCAGTCTAACTTGGCTGCTCAACGCCCATAGGCCTTCTTAGGTCACGTGGCCATACAAGTCTAGGGTTACATCAGCTAGGGTTTAGGCCGCTCAGCGTTCCCTTAGGGTCGCTCAGCGGACCCTGACACTATACCATCCCCGAATCAATTTTCAAAAACCATTCCGTAACTTTTCCTCAAGCCGCTCAGCAGCCATGCTCAGATCGCTCAGCGCCCTGAGTACAAAACATGTGACTAGGGCATAAACTACCTAGGCTGCTCAGCTGACCTCTCAAGCTACTCAGCGCCCTGGGCGTGATGCACGTCCACAACTTTGTTGTTTTTCCTTTCTTTCCATCTTTCTCCAAAACACTCCCATGTACACTTCTTATTAGGGCTTCACCATGGTTTCCAACAGTCACAATACAACAGTATTCAGCTCACAGAACACATCAAAATCATGCATACATCATTAACTTAGCATTCCTAACATAACACACAACAACTCAAGAATCACACATAATCACAGATAAGTCACCAAGGAGGTGAGCAAGCTAAGTTTACCCACCGAACATAAATCCTAAGATGCTGGAAAAATAAAGGGAAAATTGTGTAAAACCTAATCCTAAGAGTAGTTGAGAGCTGATATGAGAGGTTGTTCCAATTGTATTCACCCTATGTCTATTTATAAACTTTTGGGATCACAAAATAGGGTTTTGGGCCTCTACGATCATGTCTAGCGTGAGTTGCATTGTGTCTCGCGCGAGACACCCTTACAGAGCCATATTTCTCACTCTCTATTTCCAACGTCTCGCTCGAGACGCCTTCTAGAATCCAAATCCTTGCTTTTTGTGTGCTATCCTTGCGCGAGATGAAGTCACGTCTTGCACGTGATGTCTTCAAAAATCCCCAATTTGGATATGTTCTTCCATTCCTTGCTTTTTTTGCTCCCCTTCTTGCACCAACACTCGATTACCTGTGATTCTAACTGAAACACCCTAGCTAACTGTTTACCCGTACGTAGTAAACAAAGCTCACTAGGTTGTTTGCTATCTGATCGGAATACCTTAGTCCATCGTTATCTTTCGAAAATAGTGGTTTAAGAAAATAAGGACCAATTTTAAAACTTTTCATTTACATTGGATAAATACTAAAATAGAGCCGTGCGTCAGAAAGAATAATATAACCAAGCGTATAACAGTATATTAATAAAGCATTTATTATACATTCATGTGGTCCATCATATCCATCACATAGTTGTATATACAGTAAGTAAGCTACACATAACATGTACATAAACTGAAATCTCATCTACAGAATCCGGAATATATAACATCAGAATACAAGGCTACTAGAATATTACTCAGTAGGCCTTTGGCAAAAATCCTGACCTCCAGCTTTCTAAGTCTATCTACTATCACAGCCGCTCATGGTGCTGCGGCGGCTTATCAGCGTTCACAAAATATGAGGCATCTTCGGTACCTGAAGTCATAAAACAGTGGGGATGAGAACGGTAGGTTCTCAGTGGAAATAACTTTAGTTCCTGAGTCTCGTATCAGATTATGTCAGACTTCAGGCCGCTCAGAGATCTCTAGTTAACATACATACTAAACAGCCTACTGTTTATTATCTGGCCTATCTGAACGGCTTTACATGCATCATTAGGTGATCTGGGAACTATTTTTGCTTACTACGTTCTCGTGCTGATTAACAGTTCGTGAGAAACCGTCTTGAGCAGGCTCTTGACGGTACGGCATATCAGCATATATTCAGAATAACAAATTATATAATAACATACATTCAGCATAGCAACATCATCAAAGTATGCACCACAAAGTCATCCATAGTACATACGACAGAATCAGCAGACTAGGTGCAGCATAGTCATCAGCATAAACATGACAGAAAATATACATATTTAATGAAATGTACATGCAACAGCATAACAGCATATAACAGCATATTAGAATGAAACAGCATAACCTGCTTTGGAATACTGTTATTCCCGCCATAATGACGCCCTCTGTGGACATCAACATGACGGAATAACCTCACACCTCCAGTGTAGGCCGACACTGTCCTGACCTCACTGCGGTGGGCTTCCACCTGCCGTGTGCCCCCT
>QANU01106608.1:0-26554 GCA_003254905.1 Nissolia schottii
GACAACAACCTAGTGAGCCTTGTTTACTACGTACGGGTAAACAGTTAGCTAGGGTGTTTCACATGAGGGAATCTGGGAATCTCTTACGCATACCGGCTTACCCGGGGTTAGCATCCTTCTTCTTTTAGTCCTTCCACCCATGTAACCGTGGCCTCAGTTACAACCTCTTTCTATTTCCTATCATGCTGACCTGGCAGCGCTCTAACCGGAGTGGTAGCTAACCATGTTAGGCTCATAGGAGGTAATTCATCAACATGATAGGTACCACCACCCCCTTACCAGGATGGCGAGGGACTGACCCTTTGGCGCGATCAAGCGTGGACTCGTTTCTTTTTACTTTATTCTTAGCTCGTTACTTTTGGGGTCCCCCTTTCTTTCTTACAGGACTTTTCCTGTTCTCTTTACTTTCAGGCCTTTGCCTGTTCTCTTTTCTTTCATAATCAGGTCTCTCTACCTGCGTTGCTCGTACCAATCCAGCGTGCAGAATTGGTAAGGGGCGTGTCTGTAAGACGTGCCAAGAGAATGGGATCTTCCTAGTCATATAACTACTGACTCTGAATAAGGCCGACTGAATCCTTGGTGATTGGGTGCCTTAGTTCTATGCTTTATTTCCTGGGGTTCAATTATGCGCCTTTAAATTTACGTGAGTACCTCTAGTGATCTAGGGTCGTCCTAACTCCTATGACGACCATTCCTCATGATGCATGCTTTTGTTACATAAAACTACACATAACCCTACATGATGGATCCCATAGAACCTTTTAAAACACAAGTTTTCAGTGAGCATTCGAATGAATAAGGTTTTAGTATTCGATTGGTTCTTTCATTCTAATTCCTGGGGAATTCAATCGATTGAAATCCTTCTCAGGCTTTCATTCGATTGAAACCTCATTCATTCGACTGAAATCCCAAGAGCTTTCATTCGAATCCTTTGGGAATTCATTCGAATCCCACAGTAAAAAAATCGCCCCTGAGAGTAACTTCTCCAGGGGTTTCCACGGTGATCCAATCAGTACAGTTATGATTTCCACACATCAAAATCATCAAAATCTAACCTCCACAACTTATTTCCTAAGGTTTGTACAAAATAGTTTTCAATTCAACTACACAGAAATACATATAAACAGTCATAAAATAAACCACATAGACAGTGGGCTTAGAGTTACCCACATCTGATGGAGATTTCAATTGAATATCTTCGATGCTCGCAGTGTCTTGGTTACAACGGCGTGCTCCGGCGATATTCCGAAACTCCGGCAAGAAACCGAGATGTGTCAGAACGGGACTGGCGTTTGTGGAAAAAGAAAAGTTACGTAAACTTTTCTGAAATTCTAAGTGGCTATTTATAGCCTTTCTATTTTCCATTTTTCCTTTTTCCTTTTTCTTTTTCCTTTTTCTTTTCCTTTTCTTTTCTTTTCTTATTTTTATTATTCTTTTAGTATTTACTGAGGTAAATATCTCCTGAGGGAGATAAATCCCCTCCAGGGCCGTTTTGGTCCGGTTTGATCGCATTTTATTCAATATCTCATACCCTGGTTGCCCTAAAAATATTCCGAGCATACCGCCGTGATACATTGATTTTTCCCTTCGACCAGGGAGCTACCACTCAGGGATTTTTGACTATTTTACCGCGTCCAAAAATTCCTCGAGCGTTTTCCAGTATCCGAAACGAATCCCGTTCGAATCGAAACTCGTTCAAGTACACCGAAAATTTCCTGGACTACGAAAACCTTGTCCTGGCAGCTAATCCGGAGAGTTTTACCAGTTAAATTCTCCTCTCTTACCTTCCAAACGTCCTCCAATTGCCTGCGACGGCATAACCAGTGGGTTCTCCGCACGCGGAAGAATCGGGATGTTACATAAGTCGTACGTAAAGCTCACTAGGTTGTTTAGTACCTGGTGGGAATACTTATAGTCCATTATTAATTTCTGAAAAATACTGGTTTAGGAAAATAAGGACCAATTTCAAACTTTTCCATTATATCAATTATTGCATAAAAATAGGAGCCATACGTCAGAAAGAACAGTTAATACAAACGGTAGAGCCATTGAGGCTTAACGATCAATAATCGAGTAATAACAAAGCATAAACTGTACATTCATTGTGGTCCATCACAAAAAGTTACATAATTATTACAATAATATACAAGCAACATGTTCATTATATACAATACATAGCAACAAAATATATGGGCTAATTGTAGAGCTCCTCAGTCTGCCCCTAACAAAATTCTAGCTTCAGCTGGCTCTGGTGTCTGTGTCTGGTTCTGATCGCCTCACGGCTCCTCGGCCAGTTCAGCCGCATCCTCGTAGTACGAGTCATCATATGTCCCTGAAGTCATAAGGTAGTGGGGGTGAGAACGGTAGGTTCTCAGGGGAAATAACTTTATCTCCTGAATCTCGCGGTATATTAGGTCATACTTCAGGCCGCTCAGGTGTTTCTAAGTAAACATGCATACTAACATCCCTACTGATTATTATCTGTCCTAAAGTCCTGAACGGCTTTATCTACGTTACTAAGTGGTAGGGAAACTAAACTTGCTTATCTAAGTTCTCGTGCTTGTTACTTTCCTTCGCATACTTACATAGCCGTCTCGAGCGTTCTCTTGACGGTAATTACATGATACTTATTTACCTGCTTACTTACTCATAATTTCATATATCACATACGTACATTCATGCATATATCATATACCTTTGTACTTTCATACCTTTTTCTTTCTTTCATACTTGTCATTCTTTCATACTTTTCATACTTTCATGCTTTGAGCCCTTACACTCTTGTAGCCGTGGCCTCGACTACAACCTCCTTGTGTTCCTTATCGTTGATGACCCGGCAGAGCTCTTACCGGTATGGTAGCTAACCATATAAAGCTCGTAGGAGGAATGCATCGACCAACGATATGAACAACCATCCAACTGCTGGGATGGTGAGGGGTCGGCCCTGGCGACTCGACCAAGCATGGTACTTGATATCCCCACCATAGCATGACCTTGCGACAATACTTGACGGGATACCCGCATTCCCCAAGGCATGTCCTCTTTCGACGCTACCTGCGGTGGGCTTCCACCTTCCGTATGCCCTCTTTCGACACCACGAAAGTGGGCTGGTACTGTACCCCCACCTTAGCATGCCCTCTTTCGACATTGCTAGGCGTGGTAACCGCACACCTCCAGGCATGCCCTTGCGACACCACCTGTGGCGGGCTTCCACCTTCAGTATGCCCTAGCGACGCTACTGAAGCTGGATTGTGATATGGACCTTTGTGACGTCACGTCCTGTACCTGTTCTCATAGCATTTCATCATATCATCATCTTTTCTTTTTCTTGACATTTCTTCTTTTCTTTTCTTTCTTTTCTCATATCATGGCATGACTTGTTCCCTAAAGTTCATCTCCATTATAATCTTTACTCATTACTTGATTAACCTCTAATCCTCTCAAGGTACCTTAACATGATGCATGGAATACTAACATATTACCTCAATAAGTATAATGCATGAAATCCTACCCATTACATCACATAGTTCACATACTTCAGTCCTATACGTCATTTAAATCATAACTTGTTGGACTATGTGCCTCAAGACAGCCTCCTTCAAGTCTCAGACCGCTCAGCAGAACCCTTGGTTCGCTCCGCGGTGTGAGCCCTTAGTTCGCTCTGCGGTCAGCCTCACCGCTCAGCGACATGAGATCTGGTTTTAAAAATATATTTTTCATTCCAAGTCGACATGACCTTCAGGCCGCTCAGCGGGTCCTATGGCCGCTCAGCGCCCTGGAGTCCACATATCAAAAATTGATTTCTTTTTCACTCTGCTCAGCGGCACCCTTGGCCGCTCAGCGGTACCTGGGTGAGACTAAAACAGATTGCATGATTTTCTTGCTTTTCTTTTCCCCTTTGCTCATGGATACTCCTTGAGGTTTTTACACATATTCCAACCTGCATAATCCTATCTAGTCCAGGTCACAGGACCCTTCAGAATCATCAAAATGTCCTAGCCAAAGTTCTAAACTACATAAGCATAAATAAACAAACATACATAGAAGCATACACACACACACATACACACATCCAACCACCAAGGAGGTGAGTAAACTAGAGTTACCCACTTCTTGGGGGGCTGTCCGGTGGTGGAAGAAACGTGGGGGAGTCGTCCTCCAAGCTTTAGGCACGATCCAAGCTTTCCGGCGAAGTTTCTGCGGAGTAACCGTGGAGCACACGGGCAGAGTTTCGGCTAGGTGAGGATTTTCTAAGAATTTTCTGGTTATGGGGTGGCTATTTATAGCCAAAATCCTGCCCCCTTAATTTACCTTTTTGCCCTATGCTTAATTACAATTTTGCCCTTTTCATTTTCTTTAAAAATTAATTAAATTAAAAGATAATACAAGTGTCACATCAATGAATAGTGTTTGAATTTTTAATTATTTTCCTTGGCAATCAGATTAGATCACGTGGGATTTGGGAAATTTGACTTTTCCCGGTTTCGTTTCGCTAGTGTTTTATCGTTCGCAGTCCTGGTACGTCGCGTACGGTCGTCCGAAAAATATTCCGTAAATGTCGTCGCGATCCTCTAATTTCCCCGGTCATCGGAATATTATTGCTTTAAGGCATTTGTGAATTTTTCTCCGGAGGAGTATTTCTCACAGATACCTTTAACACGTCATTGAGCCCCGGTGACCGCAGACCGCTGTTCTGCTCGCGATTTCGTCACTTCCTGACCTTCCCGATGGGGTCGTGGGACTATCCTAAGGTGCTTAAAGCTTTTCACTGGTACCGGTTGGATTTCCAGAGACTTGGGGCTCTCTGCTCAGTTCCACTGGCTCAACGGGGCTAAACGGGACTGTTCTAGTGTCTGCGAAATCGTCCGAAACCGAACCGATTTCCGTTTAACAGTCAGTTTAATCTCATCATCCAATTCTGAGGGTCAGTAGGAATCACTTGAGTGTCATCAAACTTGGACAAAACCCAACAGAATAATTCCTACAGACTTCCACACCTTTACTCATTCCCAAGGTTCCACGGACAGTTATTCGAGGAAATTCTTACTAAGAAAAGAGCGGGATGTTACAGAGGCTACCGCAGCAAACTTTGTTGGATGTTTCTGGACCAGTTCAAGCATGATCCTCTATGAGATGACCGTCATCCGTCCAACTTAAGGACATTAAACAAAAGTGCTGGGTGGGAGACAACCCACCATTTGTGAGTTTTTCTTTCCTTTTCTCTTATTTATTTGTTTTACTTCTTCTTTTTTTTTTTGCCCTGTTTTGTGCACCGAGGCCAGCACACTTCTTTAAGTGTGGGGTGGGAAAGTTTTATTTGTTTAAGATAGTAGTTTTAACAAGATAGTAGTTTTAACTATGCAATAATTGTGGAAATTCATGAATAAGGGATAATTTAGACTAGTTGATGATTGATTTGTGCAATGTGAAATGTTGTGTTTGATTTTTTATGGCATTATGTTTGATTGAGCATTTTATAAATCCTGGCATGTTTTAATTAATCGGATGATATTACCTGGTAAGCTCTTGAGCCGTTTATCGGATGGCAACACTACATGCCATTCCTTTCTTTGTTGTCTGTACACTCACTAGTGTTCAAGTCTAGAACTTGCCTAATTCTCTGCATTGCACATTTACCTTTGTATATGAAATGTGATATGATTGAGGCATTCCTTCTGTATTTAGGTTACATATCCATATGAGCTACCTTGAACATTTAACCCTTGTTAGCCCTTTGATCCTTGTAGCCTTTTATTGAATAATTAGCACAATACAAGCTGATAAACTGAGAAAAACCATGATACACCTGGCTTTAGGGCTTAGGAGAATTGTGGTACATTTGTTCATATGTGCTAAGCAACAAGTGTGGGGTTACATGAGGACATGTAACATTCAAAGTAAGGGGAGAGCAACCGCAATTGCTCCTATTGGTTAGAAAATCTATAAAAGTGCCCATGAAATTTTTTTTGAGGCAACTAATCTGCAAAACAACCAATTAGGTGAACCAACAAAAACTCTCCCCTGAGCTAATGGGTAAGCGGTGGCAAGATTTCCAAGAAGTGTGAAAAAGTATAAAAAAAATAAAAAAAGTAAAAGTGTTTGGGAATTTGTCATCAGGCTAATTGGAGAACAAGAGAAGCTAGTGGACATCAAGGTCCTTGCACCGTTGGTTAAGCACATATGCCATGAATTCTACTAAGTCTTAGGCTTTAGCTCACTGGCCCTATGATATCCCACCTTGACCTTGGCCCCATTACAACCTTAAAAAGACCTCTTGATGCATTTCATATATATTTGGTGATCCATGATGCTTAGAAGAAAGTCAAGCCTATGGAGGCGACTCTAGTGTAGTGTTTGAGAGGGCACTGGATGAACCTATACACTTTGAGTGACGAGTAACACACACTAACCTGTGAGGCCCAAATGATTTTAACATGCCTTGACTTATTCTTTGCTCATAATTGATATGCCAAGAAATTAGTTTTAATGCACAGTGATATCATCTCTTGTCTAAATGTACTTTTATTTTTGGATTGTCATGTATTTTGCACAGTTGTCTGCTAGCTAGTGAGTCGGCTTAAGTGCATCCTGAGTTTCGCGGCTTTGTAGGGGGATGTAAATAGTGTCGTCGCACCAAAAAGATTTTTCTTTATTTGTTTTTTGTTTTATTTTCATTTTTAGTTTGCTTTTGTTCTTAATTCCTTGCATGAGGACATGCAATTGTTCAAGTGTGGGGTAATTTGATAAGTGTAGTTTGTACCCTATTTTATTATTCTATAATTGAACATTGTATACTAAAAATGTGTAATTTTAATGCTTAATTAATATGTTTTGCACGTTATCCTTTTTTGTGAGAATTGAGAACAATGCAATTTTAAGCACTACTTTATCTTAGAAATTAATGTGTACATTTCTTTTGTTCTTTTTTAGTTTTCTATTTTAATTGCAAAAAATAAATTGTCAAGAGGATCATTGAAGGTTTGAAAGAGATTTGATAAGATATAAATTTTGAAGAAGAGATTTGAAGAGAAGATTGAGACCAATAAATGCAAGATTAAATTCAAATTCAAAAAGATTTGGTCAAAGATTTGCTGAGGATTTTTTATTACTGACTTTGCCATGGATTTTGCACCAGGATAGAGATTGCATCTCGATTTGACCTCAACTACAAAGTTGTATATCTATCTCTTATCTTTAATTTGTGTTTTGAATCACCTCAATACGATATCTGTAGCCAACGTTATCACGATTTTACTTATTGTTGTGCTGAAAGTGCATGATTTACTCCCACTTTAGGCCAATCCTCTACAAATAGATATCCTCTCTCAACAACTTGGACAGAACTTCATATTCAACCTCCACTTTTATTTTCTGCACTTTTCTCTTTTATTTTATTCACTTTAGGTTTATGTTTGTAGTGCTTAGTTCTTAGTTCTTCAAGGATTATTGGAGCGCTCGCATTGACAACGCAAGCTCCCAACTATTTACGAATTTCTTTCCTTCTCTAATTCAGGTTTTGTTATTTTAATTCTCCGTTAATTTTTTCTCTCTTCTTACTCTTTATTTATTATGAGTTTTTATCCTCTACCCATGGAGGAGTAGTTTCTTTATATCTTGCATGCGGTAACTCTAGATTAGGATTAATTTGAGGTCTTGTGCTTAATGCTTATTCATGATTTGTTCCGCCTGTGACTAATAATATAGCGATTGTATGTTATTGGTTAGGGTTAATTTTAGGTTGATAGATCTTGACGATTGTAATGGTAGAGCGAGGTCATCTCGTAACTGAAGATCTTCGGATTTCAATACATGCTCTGGAGATGCATAGTATTTTCGCAATTGCGAAACATGGAAGACATCATGGATATTTTCCAAATTTGGAGGAAAGGCTATGTGGTATGCTACAGGTCTAATGCGTTCCAGAATTTGGAAGGCCCCATAAAGCGAGGATTCAACTTCTTTACCCTCAAAGACCTTCCAATGCGTGTTGTGAAACTTTTAGGAAAACATGGTCCCCTTCCTGAAACTCGAGGGGCCTTCTTCTCACATCCGCATAGCTTTTCTGATGATTCTGGGCTTCGAGAAGTCTCTGACGTACCATCTTTACCATTACCTCTGCATCCTCGAGCTCTTCGGGCTCTAAAGGGGCCATCTCTATACTGTCTTGATAACTATTGTTGTAGGCAAATTCTACGTACGGTAGTAGCTCATCCCATCTTCCTGGTATATCCAACGCACATGCTCTAAGCATATCTTCTAGAACTTGGATGGTCTGTTCTGATTGGCCGTCTGTCTGCGGGTGATAAGAAGAGCTCATATGTAATTGAGATCCATAAGCCTTTTGAAACACTGTCTAGAATCTGGAGGTGAATCGTGGATCCCTATCTGAAATGATGGAGGAGGGTATACCATGCAGTCTTACCACTTCCTTGATGTACAACTACACCAACTTATTCATGGGGTAGTTCATTCTTACTGGGATGAAATGAGCCGATTTGGTCAATCTGAAAACACTTCAAAACACTTCAAATACCACTTCTGTGGTCGAACTTTTTAAAGCAAATACCACAGTCGCTAGCTCCAAATCATGTGTAGGATAATTGGCTTCATGTGGTCGTAGCTGTCTTGACGTATATGCCACTGCTTGACGATTTTGCATAAGTACGCATCCCAATCCTGCACCTGATGGGTCGGAATATACCTGAGGATGCTTGGGGGTTTGGCAATACTAACATTGGAGCAGTGGTGAGTTTTTCTGAGTTCGCAAAAACTTCTTTTGCACTCTGGTGACTAATCAAACTTTACTCCCTTCCTTGTCAAACGAGTGAGTGGCAAAGCGAGTTAGGAAAATCCCTGGATAAATCTTCGGTAATACCCCGCAAATCCCAGAAAACCACGGATCTCCGTAATTGACGTCGGTCTCTCCCAGTTTCTGACTGCTTCAACTTTTCTGGGATCTACTTCCACTCCATGTTCCGATACCGTATGACCTAAGAATTGCACTTTCTTAGTCCAAAATTCACACTTGGATAGCTTAGCATACAACTTCTTCTCCTTCAAAATCTTCAAGACTATCCTCAAGTGTTTGGTGTGCTCCTCTTCACTCTTCAAGTACACCAATATATCAACGATGAAAACGATCACACATTCATCCAGGTTAAATAATTATAGTACAAAAATAATTATTTTATTAATACTTTTATCAATTTAATATTTCGAATCACAAATTCAAGTTAAAAAAATTAAATTAAGTTTAGAATTACAATTCAAGATCAAATTATTTAATGTACCAAAATGGAGAATTTAAGATTTTGTACCAATTACAATTTCAATTCCGACATCCAAATTTTGTATTTTTTATTCTCTCTTCTCATGTTTGCTTCAATTTCATGTTGGGATTCTCATAATTGGAGAAAAATTGATGGTTTGTTCAATTAGACTCCAATTGGATAATTGAGTAGAGAAGAATTAAGTTGTTCTCAATTGAAATTAGGTTAAGGTGATTGGTGATTAAGATTAATATATGGCCATAAGGTTGCGATTATGATTGGTTATGTCAGAGATTAAATTATCCCTAATTGAATTGTGATTGTGAGTCAATTAGGTAGAATCACATGCCGATTAGGCGACCGTTTAATTGATAACTTAACCACCCAATTGCAATAATATCTTAAACCAATAAAAATAACTCATAATCCAAAGTGATTTTCATGTGCATGCATTTTTAATTCACTGCTTTAGATTGATAGTTGTGACAACCCTTGTAAAACTCCTTAATTAGTTACTTAGAATAACAAGAACAATTTAATAGTCAATTCTTTTCTTCGAGAGATTGACTAGTGTTAACTCAACTAACAACGATTAATTAAGGTAGATTCAATAAAAATTGCATTTGGAACCCAACCATCCATTTTACTTTTTTACTTGTTTAACCCCTACTATACTATGGAGTTAAAACGACGTAGCGAGAGAGCATTAACATTTATCTTTGTGAAAAGAGTAAAGATAATTAAACTCTTAAATAATATTAATTTAAAGTGAAATTAATCTTATTTCTAATAACTCAAAACATAGCATTATTTATGGTTTTATTTTATCCTTGTAAAAAGCGTGAGTTTGTTTAACATCTATAAAATAAGTCCTTTATACAAATTCGAATAATATAAGCAAATTAAGTAGTAAGAGAAAACAGAAATAAAAGTTTATCTGTCCACTTATGTGGAGATAGAAGAAGCTACGCATCACGAGTCATTTTTGAGTTTTTTACTCTTTTACCCTTACTATTTAAATTATTTACCAAATTATCCTCATTTTCAAACTATTTCCCAAACTACCACGGTTTGGGCTGAAGTGGCATCGGCGCCACGCATGGCATGCCACACAGGAATCGCCAACTAGGGAGGCGAATTCCCCCTGGATTTACCAACACGGCACGCGATTTCCCACTGGATTCGCCTAGAGCAATGGCGAATTCAGTGCAACCCAAAAAACTTAATTTCACTAAAATCGCCAATAAGGTTGGCGAATTCAACTATAATTCGCCTCCTTTGTTTGTGAATTCAAGCCACTGTTGCCTATATATTAAACTTTCCCTCCCCATTCCACACTACTCCTCTCATTTTCTCAAAATTCACTTATCTCTCTAGAAATTTGATCTCTCTAGAATTCCATAGCTCCTGCTCTTGCATCCTTACTGACCATCTGTCCTGGCCGGCCTCAACTTCGATTTATACGTCAGTCCTGTAAGTTTTAATTTACAAAACATTATTAGTTCTATTAGTTCAATTAATAATTTTTTGAAACTGAGTATGTAAATGTTTACTTGATTAGTTTACTGAGAAATTTATAGTAAATATTGCATAGAGCTGTTTGTATATCGTATGTTATCTATATTAGTGACAACTCTAATACAACCTAAACCCAAAACCCTAACCCAAAACCCAACACCGTAATCCATAAACCATAACCCAAAACCCAAAACTCTAAACCCTAAACAAAAACCCAAAACTCTAAACCCAAAACATAACCCTAAGCCAAAATCGTAAACCCTAAACCCTAGCCTAACACCCAAAATCTTAAACCCTAAATCCTAAAACCCTAGCCCAAAACTCTAAACCCTAAAACCCTAACCCAAAACCCACCACCCAAACCCTTGATCTTAAAACCGTAAACCCTACCTTAGCCCAACACCCAAAATCTTAAACCCTATAAAACCCTAGCCCAAAACCCTAAACCATAAAACCCTAACCCAAAACTCTAAACCCTAAAACCCTAACCCAAAACCCACCACCCAAACCCCTGACCTTAAAACCATAAACCCTAAACCATGTGAAGAAGATTCTTTCTCTGACCATTGATGGCGTGGTTTTGATGACGACAACGACATCGACAAAAAGCAGAAAAAGGGAAGACTTGACCAAGATCAAAGAACCTCAAAGCTTAGACTACACATCACTGAAGGTTCAAGATTTTACCTTAGTGTCTAATAGTTAGCACATGTTATGATATTAAGGTCATTGGCACAAAGTTTTTCTTCATAAACATGTCTAATAATTTCCTAAAACCCTAAATGCAACACCCTAGCTAATTGCCCATGCTCGAGCTGTGTGCAATGCTCGCTAGGTTGTTGATTCATTGGTGGGATATCCATAGCCCTTAATTTCTTCGAAAATACGGGTTACAACAAAATACGGACCACATTTTTTTTTGAATATAATTGATCATTACATACGTATACAAATTATGAGCCGTGCGTGAACGTGAACAAATATATTACAAACGGTAGAGCATAAGCTTATCGGACAGAGTATCCACGTCCATATAGTCTAACATAAACAGGTACATGGTCCATTACATATAGTTGCATCAGGGATAATATAATAGAGTAGTCTACACACAACCATCATACATATATAGGTACAAAATAAGTGTCTCAAAATAAAGCAAAGCTGTTGAGTCCTGGAACGGAATCTCCTATTCGTTTGGCCTTCATCTCTTCACGGCTCGGCGGGTGACTCTCCTGGGTACTCCTCGTATCCCGTGTAATCCTCGTTCGCCCCTGGAAGCATAAGGGAGTGGGGGTTAGAACTCGCGTCCTCAGTGGTTGGCCCTAGCATTGGGGATGTTGTCTCTTTCTCTCTTATGATCCAGGCCGCCCAGGTGTTTCTAGGTGAAAACATGTATACTAGTACCCTACTGATTATTATCTGGCCTAAGGTCCTGAACGACTTTATCTAAAATTATCTAGGTGACGAGGAACTAATCTTGCTTACTACGTTACGTGCTTACCTAACCTGCAGGTCAATTATCATTAGACTAACCGTCTCGGGTCGTTCCCTTACCGGTATATATTACACAAACAACTGTAAATGAATATTAATGCACCTTCAAACAATCAATCAATTATAAATACATAGCTAAATAGTGCATGGGGGCATTGGGCGTCTCTTACGCGTACCGGCTTGCCGGGTTAGCGTCCCACTTCTCCGCTTTGGCACATACCGGCTTGCCGGGTTAGTGCATCTTTTTTTTAGGCGTTCCGGCTTGCCGGATTAGCTCTCTATCTCCTTACGCATACCGGCTTGCCGGGTCAGCGCTTTTACCTTTACTTCCTCCTTTTTCTTCTATCCATCCTTTACCTTCCGTGTCATTAACCTCTTCGAACCAATCCACCCTTAGGCGACTGACTCGTTAACCAATCCAAACTTGTAAGGACGGGCGAGGTAACACATCAACCAGTCCACTTGTGTACTGGTGAGGGGCTTGTCTGTAAGACTTTGCCAAGAGAGGGCTTTCCTAGCATATAACTATATACGTATTTCCCTAAGTTCCATTATGCTTTCTTGAACATTAAGTCATTGACCTCTAGTGTTCTAGGGTTATCCTAACTCCTAGGTGACATCCCATCCTCATGATGCATACTCAAATACATAAGAATGGCCTAACCATAGTCATTGGATCCCTTAAAAACACTAAACTCCCAACTCTGCTAGGTTTCATTCGAATACTTGCTGTGGTATTCGAATGAAATCCCTCGGAGTCCTTTCATTCGATTGGAATAGCCTTTCATTCGACTGAAATCCCTCGGTACCCGTTCATTCGAATACGAGGGGATTCATTCGATTGAAATCCCTAAAATTCGCCTTCATTCGACTGCGGTGGAATTCATTCGAAGGAAAACTCAATTGGGCTTTCATTCGACTGAATTCCTGGCGTATTCGAATGCAGACTACAAAAATCGCCTCCCGCGACTCCAGTTCTCATTTTTCCACTGTTTCTAGGGTTCCAAGTAGTACAGTTATGCGTTTCATTTTGTAATAATTTTCAAAACCCTTTTTACATTATTTCCCCCAAAATACTACTTAACAGTTCTATAGTCAAATATACAGATAGGCACATATACAGTTAAAAACTAAACCACCTAGACAGTGGGCTTAGGATTACCCACTTCCTATGTGCGTTCTGGTCCGAGATCCGTGATGAGGGAACTGTCCTCATCACGTGGGTGTATTCCTCCTATTTTTCCTAAGCTCGATAACGAAACCGCGATGTGCTGGCACGACACTAACAACGTAACTTTTCTAAGTATTTTCTCGTTCCTTCCATCTGAAGGAATCCCTGGGGCCCCTTTTATAAGCAAGGGGACGCCCCCCTGTTTCCCCCCTTTCCCTTTTTTTTCTTCTTTCTTTTTATGCTAACTTATAAAAATCTAATATTATGTTATTATTTTAAACAAATATCTAATTAATTATTTTTCGCGCACGTACGGATATCCTAAAAATATCCCGAACATGTCTCCGCGATCTACCAATTCTCCTTGCCCTAGTGGCATGTCAGATTGAGGTATTCGAGAAGTCCTCTCTTTTGGGGTATACTTTACGAATACCTTTTGGGACTTGACGGGGTTTCCGAATTGGGTAGAAATTGGCACGGACCTTGCGGCATCCCGCAAGACCATGAAATATTTATTTCGGTTGACATTGGGAAACAGTTAATGTTCCAAATAATTTTCACAGCCTCAATAACCGTCCCTAGCATGCTGTAATCACCAAAGATTAAAATTTGAGCGAAATTCTCATAAGGAAAAGGTCGGGATGTTACACTAAAAGCATATAGCAACATTTTTCAAGGGTTTTAAAACACTTAAACTCAGTTTCTGCATGGGTAATCGATTACCATGCCAGTGTAATCGATTACCATCACAAGAATTCAAAATTATTCAAATTTTGAAGTGAGTAATCGATTACCAACCCGTAGTAATCGATTACCACCTTGAGAAATTTGAAAATATGGCCGTTTCTTGTGTGTAATCGATTACCACACTATAGTAATCGATTACATGCTCGAACGGGTGTGTTTTTTCATGAAACAATGCGTTGTTTTGCATCATATGCTCTGGCATTGGTTCATGAACAGGCACCTCTGCCTATATAATGCAGAATTCGTGCAGAACCAAGCACACACCATCAAAACTACAATATTTCATTAATTCTTGCAAGTTTTACAAGTTCTGATCATATTTTCAAAGTCTATTTTCAATCCAAACTCAGAAAAGCATTGAGCCATAACTTTCATATCTCTAAGTGCTTTCTATTCAGGTTTATCCCTCCCTGAGTTTAGGATTGTTACAAAAGCCATTGTATAGAAACTTCTTCAATATTTTTGGTTGTTGTAAACACAGTGGTTTTCAGTGTGTTTTCTGATCATCACCGTAGTGTTCAGTGAGGGAATTGTGTAACCAAGGGAACGGTTGTGTTCTCTTGTAGTTGTCGGTGTAAGTGACGTGGTTGTGAGGTTGTACACAGCACAAGTTTACATAGTGGAAAAAACCCTGAATCAGAACAGGGGACTGGACGTGGCCTTCGGTGGTTGAAGGTGAACCAGGATAAATTCACTGGTGTGATCTTTCTTATCCCTACACTTTAACATTCAGCAATTTACAACTTCCGCTGCTTTAACATAAACATCTATTCGGTTATTGCTGGGTCTTGTTCATAATTTGGGGATTAGGGTTTCACATCTTTCAAAGAACCAAAATCTGAGAAAAACAAGAGAAACCTAATTCACCCCCCTCTTAGGTTGCTATCTGTAGTTACAATTGGCATCAGAACGCAAGTTCAGGAAAATTACTCCTAAAAGATCCATAGATGACATCCTCAAGACCTGTGTTGAGTGAAGGGTTGAATGTAAATAGGCCTCCATGCTTCAATGGAGATCATTACGATTTCTGGAAAATCAAAATGATGATCTTCATCAAAGCACAAGATCTAGAAGTATGGAAAACCATAGAAGAAGGTCCATTCGTGCCTATGATAACAAATGAAAATGGAAGTGAACCTAAAACCATGAGTGCTTGGAATGATGAAGAGAAAAAGAAAGTTCAATATGATCTTAAAGCCATGAATTACCTAACCTCTACCCTAGGTATGGATGAATTCTTTAGAGTCTCTTCATGCAAATCAGCCAAAGAGATTTGGGATACCCTAGAAGCCACTCATGAGGGTACTGATGAAGTTAAGAGATCAAAATTAAACACTCTATCACAAGAATATGAGATGTTTAGGATGTTTCCTGGAGAAAAGATCCTTGATATGCAAAAAAGGTTTACACATTTAATTAATCATTTGTCTGCTCTTGGCAAAGCTTATTCTAGTGCAGATTTGAATCTAAAGGTGCTACGATCATTGACTCGGATATGGCAACCGAAAGTGACAGCAATTTCAGAAAAGAAGAGCTTATCCAAGATGACTCTAGCAACACTATTCGGAAAACTGCAAGAGCATGAATTGGAGTTGAGTCGCCTTGATCAACACGAGCAACACGAGAAGAAACACAGGTCAATTTCTTTAAAAGCAAAAATTGATTCTGATAAAGAAGAAACTGAAGATGATGATTGTGAAAACATGAATCTCTTAGTTAAGAATCTTGGAAAATTTTTCAAAAAGAAAGGCATGCGATTTGGCCAAAACAAAAGATTCATAAAGAAGAATGATTCATCTTCTTCTCAAACATTCACATGCTTTGAGTGCGGAAAGCCCGGACATATCAAGTCCGATTGTCCAAACATCCAAAGGAAGAAGAATGGATTCAGAGACAAAGTGGACAACAAACACAAGAAGGGCAAGAAAGCATATGTAGCATGGGAAGACAATGATGTCAGTTCTTCATCAGAATCTGAGGATGAAGAAGCTCAGATCGCATTGATGGCAACTCATGATTCAGAAGATGAAAATGATGAGGTTAATTCTGATAAACTCTCTTATGAAGACTTACAAGTAGCCTTTGAATGCATACAAGAAATATGTTTAAATTTTTCCAAAATCTATGCTAAGAAGGAAGAAGTACACTTGATTAAATCTATGATAGAAAATCAAGATGCCTGTAAGAAATGCATATGCTTAGAAACTAAAATTGATAATTTACAAGAGATTGTTTGCAAATTTGAAAAAGGTACGCATGGATTAGATGATATCTTAAGCATGCAACGAGATACTAAAGATAGAAGTGGATTAGGCTATACTCCACAAAAAGGTAAAAATGATGTAAAGAAAACCTTGTTTGTGAAGGCTAGTAATCCACAACCAAGTATGCATGCAAAGAAAAATGGTTTGCAATCTAAACCGAAATCTAATGGTGATAGTAAGGTAAGAAATAACGACTATCAAAAGCCTACCTCAAAGCCTACTTCTAAACCTAATAACTACTATGTTTCAAATAAGATTCATTTGATTCCTAAAAGAAAGTATATATGTAGTTATTGTTGTTTAGAAGGGCACACCAACAATGCATGTTATTTTAAAAAATATGGTGTTCCAAATGGTCAAAACAAGTGGGTTGAGAAAGGTTCTAACAAGCAAGGACCCAAAGCACATTGGGTACCTTATACTCATTTTTAAATTGTTTTGCAGATATGTATGAGGACGGCAAGTGACTTATGGTACCTTGATAGTGGTTGTTCCTTACACATGACGGGAGACAAAACAAAGTTCTCAATTCTTATGCCTAGAAACAAAGGATATGTAACATATGGCAACAATGAAAGAGGCAAAATCATTGGCATTGGAAGAATAGGTACGCCTCCTCAAACTACCATTGAAAATGTGTTATATGTTGAAGGTCTAGGTCATAATCTGCTTAGCATTAGCCAATTATGTGACAAAGGCATTGTAGTTGGATTTGAAGATGATATATGTGTAGTAAAAGATAAGAAAAACCAAGAAGTGAAATTTTCTGGATATAAAGTTAACAAGGTTTTCATGATTTCATTAGAAGATATATCATCTAAAAACACATGTCTCATGGTAAAAAACAATGATGATTGTTGGTTATGGCATAAACGTTTAGCACATATTCACATGGATCACTTAAATAAACTTATCAAGCATGACCTAGTCATTGGTTTACCAAAGATTAAATTTGTTAAAGATAGATTGTGTGATGCATGTCAAAAAAGGAAAGCAAACGAAAGTTTCCTTTAAACCTAAGAATGTTGTCTCAACTACTAGATCTCTTCAGTTACTCCATATGGACTTGTTTGGTCCATCTAGGACAAAAAGTTTTGGAGGAAACTATTATGGTCTAGTGATTGTTGATGACTACTCGAGGTTTACATGGACTTTGTTTTTAACACACAAAAATCATGCTTTTGATGCATTCAAAAGATTTGCTAAAACTGTTGAAAATGAAAAATCTTTGAAAATTGCCTCAATTAGAAGTGATCATGGTGGTGAGTTTGAAAATGCATCTTTTGAAGAGTTTTGTAGTGAACATGGCATTTCTCGCTCCTAGAACACCTCAACAAATGGAGTTGTGGAAAAGAAAAATAGATCACTTGAAGAACTAGTAAGAACTATGCTAAATGAAACAAATCTGCCTAAGTGCTTCTGGGCAGATGCAGTTAGCACGGCTTGCTATGTTTCTATTAGATTTCTCATTAGACCTTTTCTAAAGAAAACTCCATATGAGTTGTTCAAGGGTAGAAAGCCAAATATTGCACACTTTCATATCTTTGGCACAAAATGTTTTGTTCTGAACAACGGCAAAGACAACCTTGGTAAGTTTGATGCAAAAGCATATTAAGGTATATTTATTGGTTACTCACTTTCAAGCAAAGCCTATCGCATCTTCAATAAAAGAACTCATACTATTAAAGAATCTATTCATGTATCATTTGATGAAACTAACCCCTCCAAGGAGGAAAAAGTTGTTTCTTTTGATGATGATGAGAGTGAAGTTTCATTACCAAGAAATGCTGATCAAACCCAAGGAGAAAACAATCTTGAAAATGATCAAGTTGAAGAACAAGTTCAGGATGATCTACCCAAGGAATGGAGAACACACAAAGATCACCTAATTGACAAAATCATTGGTGATATATCAAGAGGAGTCTCAACAAGATTGAAACTGAACGATGCTTGCTTACATATGGCGTTTGTGTCACAAATCGAGCCATCCAAAGTACATGATGCACTAAAAGATGAACACTGGATACTTGCCATGCAAGATGAACTCAATCAATTTACTCGAAATTAAGTATGGGAACTTGTACCTGCCCCTGCAGATAAACAAATTATTGGTACAAAATGGGTGTTCAGAAACAAACTAGATGAAAATGGCATCATCGTTCGAAACAAGGCAAGATTGGTAGCCCAAGGGTACAATCAAGAGGAAGGTATTGATTATGATGAAACCTATGCTCCAGTGGCCAGGTTAGAAGCAATTCGTTTACTTTTGGCATATGCTTGCTCTTTAAACTTTCAACTATATCAAATGGATGTCAAGAGTGCATTCTTAAACGGTTATATACAAGAGGAAGTTTATGTTCGTCAACCCCCTGGGTTTGAAGATTTTAAAAATCCCTCTCATGTATATAAACTTAAGAAGGCACTCTATGGTCTCAAACAGGCTCCTAGAGCATGGTATGATCGACTAAGCACATTCTTGTGTGAAAAAGGATTTGAAAAAGGTAAAGTTGACACAACTCTTTTCATAAAAAGATCTAAAAGTCATACTTTACTAGTTCAAATCTATGTTGATGATATCATATTTGGTTTAACTAATGAGATTTTATGCAAGGAATTTTCAAATCTCATGCAAGGAGAATTTGAAATGTCTATGATGGGAAAATTGAATTTCTTTCTTGGTTTGCAAATTAAGCAAACTAAGAATGGAACATTCATTAACCAATCTAAGTTTTGCAAAGAACTATTGCAAAAGTATAAGATGGATGATTGCAAGGCCATAGAAACACCAATGGGATCAAGTACTTATCTAGATCAAGATGACTCTGGAAAGCCCATTGATGAAACACAATATCGAGGTATGATCGGATCCTTATTATATTTAACTGCTAGTCGACCTGATATTATGTTTAGTGTTTGCTTGTGTGCTCATTTTCAATCATCTCCAAAAGAATCCCACTTGAGTACTGTGAAATGAATTTTAAAATATTTGAAAGGCATTGTCAATGTTGGATTGTGGTTTCCTAGAGGAAGCACTTGCAGGTTAATTGGTTATTCTGATTCTGATTTTGCGGGTTGTAAAACCGAACGCAAAAGCACTAGTGGTACATGTCACATTTTAGGGAATGCTCTTGTCTCTTGGTCTTGCAAGAAACAAGCTTGTGTTGCCTTAAGCACTGCTGAGGCTGAGTACATTGCAGCCGGCAGTTGCTGTGCACAAGTCTTGTGGCTCAAGCAACAGTTAAAAGACTTCAGTCTAGACCTGGGCTGCATTGCTATAAATTGTGATAACACAAGTGCAATCAATTTAACCAAAAATCCTGTAATGCACTCTCGAACAAAGCACATCGACATAAGATATCATTTTCTCAGAGATCATGTGTTGAAAAAAGAAGTCGAACTGAATTTCGTTGCAACACATGATCAACTTGCTGACATTTTAACAAAACCTTTGGCAAAAGAACCATTTCATAAAATCAGACGAGAGTTGGGAATTCTAGACGAGATAGATATATCTTAATCTTGTCTATTATTGTCTGTATGTTTATATTGTATATGATTGGATGTTTATTTTGTTGTTGGCATAGTGTTATTGTAGTGTATTGTAGTGTTATTTTTATATCTGATAATCATATACGTTACAAGCTTTCAAAATTTCAAAAAAATTTTAAAAATTTTGGGCTAGTAATCGATTACATACCCGTAGTAATCGATTACAAGCAGTTTCTTTTATTCAAAAGAACAAAACCGCTTGATGTAATCGATTACTCAAGCTAGTAATCGATTACTCTCTCACTTTTGCCTCCTGTAATCGATTACATAAGCTAGTAATCGATTACTAGGCTTAAAAATTCATATGGTTAATCGATTACGGTAGTTTTGTAATCGATTACTTATTGGCTATATCAATTCTTATTCATTCTTTAGCCATTTGTGTAATCGATTATCTTTCTCTCATCTTTCTCCTCTCTCAACCGAAGCCATTCTTCTCCTCCATTATTTCTCTATTTTCTTCCAAAATCTCTTCACCAAAACCATGTGGCTTCATTGTTCTTGCTTCCATTTCCATCAAAACCAAACTTGGCATAATTCTCTTCTCATCATTCTCTCAAAACCAAAGCCCACTTCATCTCCTCTCTTCAAAACCGAATCCTCCTCTTCCTTGTTCAACAATGGCTGCTTCAGGTTCTGGGTCAGGCTCCAAGAGAGCACGAACCAAGAATGTAGGATATGGTCTGGACCCTCTGAACATCTCGAAGCTTCTGACTACTGAAGAGCAGAAGAAACGATTTCTGTCCCGTTTCTTGGAGCGCCCAATTCTGACTCCAAAATACGGTATTCTTAACACTTTTTCTTCTGCTGGATTAGAATTTCCTGATATGTTTGAGTTTCAAGGGCTGTCAGACTTTGTTTCCCTGCATGGTTCATTTTACCCCGAGTTAGTCAAAGCTTTCTATTGCAATCTGAAGTATCTGAACAATAAGTTAGTGTCCCAAGTCAAAGGGGTAGACATTGTTATGTCATTGGAAGATTTGGGAAACTGCTTGGGACTTCCTTATGAAGGAAGAAGGTTAAGTGCTGAAATTCTGTGTCCTTGGCAAGGCTTTAACCGAAAGACTTTCTACCAGAGTCTGTGTCACTTCTCAGAGGCACAACTGCAGGAGAAACGTCAACGATTGGAGTCTGCATGAACAAGGGACATCCTGCCTGTTGGTCCCCTAACTGCTGGTGATAGGCTACTGCACTACTTTCTGAGTTATGTTCTCCTGCCCCAGATATCAAACCATGCACAGATCAGTGATTTGGAATTGCAGATTATGTATGGGTTGAAGACTAAGGAGAAAATTAATTGGGCTTATTTGGTACAACAGCACATGCTCCTTCAGTGTGATCGTGCTGGGCCACTGCCTTATGCTCCTGCCATTTCTCAGATATTTCAGAACTATGGAGTGTCTGTTGTGGGGGAATTTGTTCTGGAGGTGGATGTCAAAACTCAGAAGATCGACATTGACATTCTGCCTAAGCTGGGTATTTATAAAGATGTAGATGGGGTGTTCAGGCACAAGGCTGACTCCAGAGACTCTACTCCACCTCGTTCGCCATCTACATCTGCCACATATTCTGCTCCTGTCATTCCGCAAACCTCATCCAGTTCAGATAGCCAGTTTCAGATGATCCTAGAGCGCTTGGATCATATGCAGGCTGCCCATACCGCCCGCTTTGACCACATCGATGGTCGTATTGATTCTCTTCAGACCGACCTTCGCGGCGACATCGAGTGGTTGTCTAAACGTGTTGAAGAGTTTGCCAACATCCACAATGACGTCTCTCTCGACAATCTTCATTTTTCTAGCGATGCTGAACCGTGATTCATGTCTTAGTTTTTATTAATGATTGTAGTTTTCTTTCTGGATTGACATTTTCATTTGGTTTTCTATTGTAATAGTTTAGTTACTTTAGTTGCTTTAATTGAACATCTATTTAACTTTAACTATTAATTATGTTGTGTGGATTGTTTATGATTAATTACATACTCATGTATCTGTTCTATACCTTGTGTATTATATTCTGTTATATACATTGTCTGTATTGTTTGTATTGTATATTTTGTTGTGTTTCCTTTTTCTTCTTTTTGATGATGTCAAAAAGGGGGAGAAAGGTTCTGTGTCTGGTTGCTTGGTTTGTTTTTATACAGGGGGAGAAATTAACCAAAACCAAGAAAGGCCAGAGTCAGAAATACAGGGGGAGCAATACAGTAAACAGAACTTCACTTTCAAAGATGGTTTTTGTCATCATCAAAAAGGGGGAGAATGTGAAGAAGATTCTTTCTCTGACCGTTGATGGCGTGGTTTTGATGACGACAATGACATCAACAAAAAGCAGAAAAAGGGAAGACTTGACCAAGATCAAAGAACCTCAAAGCTCAGACTGCACATCACTGAAGGTTCAAGATTTTACCTTAGTGTCTAATAGTTAGCACATGTTATGATATTAAGGTCATTGGCTCAAAATTTTTCTTCATAAACATGTCTAATAATTTCCTAAAACCCTAAAAGCATATAGCAACATTTTTCAAGGGTTTTAAAACACTTAAACTCGGTTTCTGCATGGGTAATCGATTACCATGCCAGTGTAATCGATTACCATCAAAAGAATTCAAAATTATTCAAATTTTGAAGTGAGTAATCGATTACCAACCCGTAGTAATCGATTACCACCTTGAGAAATTTGAAAATATGGTCGTTTCTTGTGTGTAATCAATTACCACACTATAGCAATCGATTACATGCTCGAATGGGTGTGTTTTTTCATGAAACAATGCGTTGTTTTGTAACACCCTAGCTAGCTAGCTTACGCTTAAGTCGTAAACCATGCTTCACTAGGTTGTTATCTGCTTGGTTGGAATACTTACAGTCCTATATTAACTTTAGAAAGTATCTCTTTACTCAAAATATGGACCAATTTAAAACTTTTCATTTCTTTATCAAAACATAAAGTATGAGCCGTGCGTGTGAATGAAGGTAATAGATAAAATCAAGCGATAGGGTTTACAATACTTAGGCGTTAAATAGCATACCAAATAATTACTCACCACATGCTCATATAAATGTACTTAATACATACTGGTCCATAAATATTTGCACATATGCTTATAATTCATTATTACAAGTACTGCAATCAAAAGCTAACGGCAAACAAATCCATTTAGCTAATACAGAATGCCTACACGTCGTTACGTGTAGTTCGGAAATGCAATCCTGCTGCCTCCCTGAAGTCTCTTGTCTCCAAGGCCCTTCAGTTGTTCTCTGCTGCCTCCTCTGCTCTCGCGTACTTATCGTACTCACCTGGAATCATAAGTGAGTGGGGGATGAGAACACTGCGTTCTCAGTGGGATTCCAGGCCACTATCTATTCATTATTTACTCAATTATGATCCAGGTCGCTCAGGAGTTCTCTAAGTGTCATGCATACTAAATTCTCTACTTTATTTTATTCTTGCTAATCCTGAGCAACCCTATTTACTAGGTGACGAGGGGATATACTAATATTTGTCCTAGGTATTAACTGTGCCCACTCGTGCTTGGTTTTATATCGTCGCTCCTCGAACTCAAGCACTCTAAGTGCTACCTAAATTATGCTAGACAAGTCCATAACATAACTTTATGCCAAGCAATTCCAATCATACAAAACATGCATATATGCATAAAAGGGATTTCTAATAATTCTCCTACGCGCCATTGGCAGCGTCCTTCTTGATACTTTGTGTCCATCATTCTCCTTTGTAGATCGTGGGACCGTCGTCCCCATTCGGAGTACAACCTACTTATTTTTCTGCGTCGTTGACGACCAGGCAGTGCTGATTACCTGAGTGGTAGCTAACCACAACCGCACTTGGCGTAATGTTATCGGCAACGAGGGGGAACGACCATCCTTCTTGGCGGGATGGTGAGGGGCCTACCCTAGCGACAAGGCTAGGAGTGGACTCGTATTGTCCACACTTGGGGACATGCTCATTTCGTGCACACTTGGGGACCTTCTCTTTTTGTCCACACTTGGGGACAGAATTACTTCTTTCTTCCTTTCCTTTCCTTTCTTCACTTTGTATGACTCATGGCTATCTTTAAGTGCTTTTGTCTTTTCTTTGTCTATGACGGTAGTCATACGCACAGGCGTAGGCCTGCGTCTGTCAGAAACCAATCCACCTGGCGGGACTGGTGAGGAGCTTGTCCTTTGGACGTGCCAGGAGATAGAGTCTTTTCATATCTAAGGAATTTATAACTGCTAAGGTCTTCCGTACTAGTTGTAGTAGGGACCTCTCTAAGATACTTCAATTTCCCTAAGTTCAATTATGGTCTTTGATTATATTAGGTGTCTGATTCTAATTATATAAGGTCGTCCTATTGCGTGCTGACGACCTATACCTTATAATGCATGAAATGGCAGATAAAGTACCCATGTTCTTTCTTACTTTGGCCGTTACTTAAGCAACTCACTCATACACCAAACCTCTTAAATCATTTTGAATAACATCTTCTCTACATAACTTTGGATAACATCTTCTCTACATAACTTTGAATAACATCTTCTCTGATTTTCACGGCAATTTAATTAGATGATCAAAATAGCACACGCATTTCACTCACATAGTCTTTCAATATATTATGATTCCATACACCACATTAACTTAGAAAATCAGAATAGCACCTGGTATGCATTCAATCAGCCTTATTTTCATATTATAATTTCATACACTAAATCAGTTAGATGATTAACTAGCACGAGCAACTAACCCAAACAGCATTTTAGCACATTAGAATCCCATACTCCAAATTAATTAGGCAATTGATATAGCACATACAATTATCCTAACAGCTTTCTAACATGTTGCATTTTCACATATCACCTTGGCTAGATAATTAAAGGACACCTGCAACAGCTCCAAATAGCATTATAACATAATTTGTCATGTTTCATTTGGCTAGAACTTTATCTACTCATATGACAGCCACAAATTGTAACTTAGCTTGAATTATGCTAACTTTTCTCATGAGCACAAAATTCCAATTAATAACAAACAACACCTTGAATCATTCTAACCTTTTCTTATTTCAAAAACAGCACATGCACTAGAATTCTCTAAATTTTCTCATGAGCACCAAATTCCAATTAATAGCAAACAGCACTTTAAATCATGCTAACATTTTCTTACTTCAATTTATTTAGATATACAAAATAGCACATTTAACTAGTACTAACTGCACCTTAACATATTGTATTTTCATTTACCAGTTTATTTAGATGAACAAAATAGCACATTCAACTAGTACAAACAGCATCTCAACATATTATATTTTCATATACTAACAGCCTAACAGCATTAGAACATAGTTATATCACACTTTTCACAACTAGAACATTTATAATACAAATACTGACAGCCCAACAACATTAGGACATAGATATATCATATTTTTCATAACTAGGAAAAATTCATAATGCACGTGCCAATAACCCAACAGCTTTTGAGCATAGCTATATTCCATCTTTCATGACTAGAAAGATTTCTAATGCACACACTAACAACCAAACAGCATTAGACCTTCATTATATCACCTATTTCATAACCATAAAATTTTACAATGCACATGCAATACCGAACAGCATATTAACCTAGTTCTAACACATTTTTCTTAACTAAGAAATTATAGTGCACCAGAAACCGCCCCACAACCTACTAACATAGTTCTAGCACATTCTTCTTAACTAAGAAAATTATAGTGCACATAGAAACAGCCCAACAGCACATTTACTAGTGGTGACAGCACTTAACTAATACATAAATTTTCCTATCATTTTTCTCCTCAAGATCTCCACACATATATATCAAGAATGCAAACACATACTCATGGATTTAGATAAACAATTAGCACCTTTAACTATTACTAACAGTACTTACACATACCAATTTATTTTTGATAATCAAATTAGTATACTTAACCATCTCAAAACAGCATCCTTGCATACTATGTATTCCTACTTAAAAATTCTCTTAAGATTTTCCTTTTTAAAACAGTCATGCAAGCACAACACAAGCACAAACACATCCCTTAGTGCTATTCTACCACACCTTTATTATTTTCATTTTATCCTAGAGTTTAAAGGGGCACAAGTAGTGACGAGCACCAACACGTCGTTAGATTTTAGTGCGCGGCCAAATAATAATTTATAAACCAAGTAAACCCCGAGAACGTAGTAAAGGGGGTTAACCTGGGTCATCTCTCAAGGAAGCAATTTAGAACCAAGTCAATAGTTAAGTAAATCGGGGGGTTTTTGTTTGATGATAACTTGAAGGCAAATAAAATGAAAGTAAGACAATAATGATAAAGGCAATATCCTGCATACGGCGTTTCAAGATTAAGGATTAATTCTCATCGGTTCTTAGTTAATTATTCATGAAAGGAGATGTTGTTTATTAGTTGAGATCTCTAACTAATATGCAATTTACTTAAGAAACTACGATCGTCAATTCCTTAAGCATTTGTTAATATAGGTATTAAAACCAAGATCTCAGCATTAAAACCCATATTAATTAAG
>QANU01106608.1:27468-52691 GCA_003254905.1 Nissolia schottii
TTGAATTTGATCTTGCATTCATTGGTCCAAATCTTCTCTTCACATCTTCATTGATCCTCCTAGACATTCATTCCCTGTAATTCAAAAAAAAAAAAAACTACAAAAGAAATATTACATTCGAAGAGAATTAATACCTTATTTTGCCGTTTTCCTTAATTTCTCTCAAAAGAGGACAATGTGTAAAAACGTATTGATTAAGTATTAAACCTACACATTTTTGTATGCATTTGCTCCTTATAGAGTAATAACTTAGGGTATAAAATTGACTTATCAAGTAGCCTTAATAACCAGCCTTCAAATTTAAATCAATTCTCCAAACAATGTCAGCTTCAAGAACGGCCACACATCACCCACACCATAATCTCTACTAGCTACGGTTTTCACTTAGCTTTTCTCTAATAAATTTTTTTAACCAATTCCCCTACTTCCTCACAGCATTTAGCACACATGCAACTCCTGTTTAACACATATAACACTACTATTATTCATGCGATTATATAAGTGAAACTTAGAACCACCCAAGATGGTCTAAGCTGAATTTACCCACTATTATTCATGCGACTATTATTCTATGCATGCAAGCCGTCACACCAGCCACGGTTCCACCAATGCTCAAGAATTATACAATTTAGTCTCAGCATATGCAATTATATGACAAGGTACACTATGCATAATTTTTCCCCCTGGATTGCATAATCAAAAGGGACAACCACAGCACTCTCAAGAAACGGATTCCACAAAATTTCCCTAGAACAATTCTTCACAAAATTCAGTCAACAACCAAGCAAGAAATTTGCACTCATGAAAGCAGGTTTTCCAACACATAAGAGAGGTCTAGAACCATCCAAGAGTGGTTTAAACAGCAGTTAGCCACAATTATTTAGTAAGCAATTTAGTTCTTGATTAAACAACATTTTAGCTCCTACTTACATACACTCAATTAATCATAGCACTTTCTTGCTCCCAAAAACAGCACTTAGAGCATTATTTTTCCATGCCATTCATAACTAGTCAAAATTTAATTACACATTCATCAATATTAACAGCACATCACATTCTATATTTTATATCTCAACTTAACTTAATGAACACAACAACATCTCTACTTATACAAACAGCACCTGACATATTATGTTTTTATCTTAATTTATTTAGATGAATATAATGACACATGTAATCAATCTAACAGCACATTAACGCAACTTTAACCCATTCTTCCCTTTGCAAATTAATTTGTATATACATACGCAGCTCCAACAGTAATAGAAACATAATAATCACATATCTATTTTGCTAACTAAGTTATTTATGCCTGCAATCCATCACACAAGCCACGGTTCCATCAATGGCCAAGAATTCATCTCACTTGTTTCCAGCATATGCAGATTCATTTCCAAGGCTTACTAGGCATATGTTTTTCCAAGATTGTATAACAGCACACAGCATGGATTCAACTAGTTTTTATTTAGGACAATTCTCAAAAATTCAATCAGCAACCAAGCAAGGATTTAACACATAACCACACACATTTCTTTTCTCAAATTAGAACACCATAAGAGGAGCTCGAGATTGGTTTACCCACAATATTTAGAACATAGTTTTCATATTTTTCATTATATGCACACACACTAATAACGGAACAGAATTATACTTCATTATATTACCTTACAAGCTAATCCAACCATGCATACACAGCCCCAAACCAAGTCACGGTTTTCCAATAATTTTCATCAAGGATAAGGAATATATTTAGCACACAATAACTACTAGGGTGAAGGGATTGAAACTACCCACACAATCATTCCCACGGCTTGTTATCATAGGTATCCCATACCTTTCTTAACTAGAAATTATACTACACACAATTTAACACCCAATTACATGACAACATGATTATAGCACATTTTTATTAAGTAGAAAATTTATATGAAACTTACTAACACCCTACAGCATCTTAACATGATTATAGCACACTTTTCCTTATTAATTAAATTCTTTATGCATGCAAACCATTCAACAGGCCACGGTTCTACCAATGATCACAATTTCACCCCCTTTTGTTTCCAGCACATGCAAAAATTGGTTTTAAAACGTACTAGGCATATTTTGTTTTCCGAGATTACTTAACCAAAAGAAACATCCCCCAACATGGACTCTACCAACTTTTGTTTAGGACCACTCTAACAGATTCGGTCCATAGCAAGGCAGGAGGTAGCACATCCACAATCACACTTCTAGCAAATCATATAAGCATATCAATGAAACATGGGACCATTCACGGATGGTTTAAACAGAGGTTGCCCACTTGATTTAATTCGGTGGGCAGTCTGAAGGCAGTAGGAGGGGCTCTTGCACGCTTGAGGAGAGGTTTTCCCACGGAATGCTTTAGGAACTTCAGACCTTGGTCTCTCAGCTTCGATTCTCCCTGATTTGGCTCCCGCAAGCTATCCTTCGAAGTCGAAAGGTGAGAGCACGAACCCGCGGCTAAGCTGCAGCTGTCTTGCTGCTTTCCTTGCAAGGAAATGATACGGAAATGGATAGTGGTGGCCAGGACGGCCCTTCGGTGGCAAGCCTTGGCCTCCAAGGATACATGCAAGAAGAGATAAGTCGGAAAGCGAGTGAGGAAGCTTCGGTTCTCTCTAGTGTTTAGCTAAGCAAGAAGGGAAGCAAGGTGAGAGAAATGGAACTAGGGGTGGCTACGGTGCTAAGGGAATGGATGCTGGGAGAAGATGAATAAAAGGTTGAGTGGTGTGGTGTGTTTCTGTTCCTTGAGGCTTTCCCTATCTTATAGGGATCCTTGTTGAGTTAGCAAAGCAGAGCATTCCATCCCTCATCCCTCCCTCTACTCATCGCCATTCCTCTTACGAAAATACCTGGAGCAGCAATTCGGATTAGGTGGCAGCATGCATGTGATTCGGGGGTCAATCACATTTATGAAGGGAATTTCTATGGCATCATTGCCTAAAGCTGCCGTGGATGAGTAGCCATAGGAGGATTTGTTTGCTAATTTGTATTGCTATTATTATTATTATTATTATTATTATCTTAAATTTTTATTTAAACTATTGTTATTTATTTATTCCCATTAGCCATATGCATCTCTTATATATTACTCTGTATATATAAGCTATTTTAATTTCGTCCATAATTATTACTACATTTAATCATGTTACTATACATTTTATGTATATAATTTGAAATATTTATAGTTTGTTATCACTTTTCGACATTATGCTAATATATAATAGTACTTCATTATATATTATACATATTACATAACCGCACATAATATTAATTACACAAAACTCCTCTTAAGGAAAAAGTGGGATGTTACATGTTTTGCATCATATGCTCTGAATTCATGCAGAACCAAACACACACCATTAGAACTACAATCTTTCAATAATTCTTGCAAGTTTTACAAGATCTGATCATATTTTCAAAGTCTATTTTCAATCCAAACTCAGAAAAGCATTGAGCCATAACTTTCATATCTCTAAGTGCTTTCTATTCAGGTTTATCCCTCCCTGAGTTTAGGATTGTTACAAAAGCCATTGTATAGAAAATTCTTCAATATTTTTTGTTGTTGTAAACACCGTGGTTTTCGGTGTGTTTTCTGATCATCACCGTAGTGTTCGGTGAGGGCATTGTGTAACCAAGGGAACGGTTGTGTTCTCTTGTAGTTGTCGGTGTAAGTGCCTCGATTGTGAGGTTGTACACAACACAAGTTTACATAGTGGAAAAAACCCTGAATTAGAATAGGGGACTGGACGTAGCCTTCGGTGGTTGAAGGAGAACCAGGATAAATTCACTGGTGTGATCTTTCTTATCCCTACACTTTTACATTCAGCAATTTACAATTTTCGCTGCTTTAACATAAACATCTATTCGGTTATTGCTGGGTCTTGTTCATAATTTGGGGATTAGGGTTTCACATCTTTCAAAGAACCAAAATCTGAGAAAAACAAGAGAAACCTAATTCCCCCCTCTTAGGTTGCTATCTGTAGTTACAAACCATAAGCCCTAACCTAAAACCCTAAACCCTAACCCTAAACCCATAAGCTAAACCTTAAGCCACAAACCGTAAACCTTAAACCCTAGCACAAAACCCTAACCCTTACCCAAAACCATAACCCAAAATTCAACACACCAAACCCTAAATCTAACCCCCAAAACACTAACCCTAAACCCTAAACCCTAGTACATCCTAAACCATAGTGCCTAAACTGAAGACCATGATCATAAACCCTAAACCCTAGTATATCCTAAACCGTAAAGCCTAAACGCTGAATCCTAACACCATAAACCCAAATTCCAAGCCCCTAAACCCTAATACATTCTAACCTTAAACCCTAACAGACTTGATTTAGGCTAGTAATGTTACTTGATAGTGATTATTCATTAATATATTTCTGTATTTGTGGTATACTACAGTGTATAGGATGGCTCATCACATCACACTAGGTCCAGAGGATGCATTTGTTCTTGAGCTACAGCCATGTCACGTGTCCCAACATATTTGGAGCGGGGCTCGTGATAGGGTCTTATGAGTTAGGAGAGTGCATGTGGCTAGGCACGAGGAGAAACACAGAGACCCCCAGAGTGCATCATTCCATATCTACACCAGGCGGGGTTTATCGGGGTGGTTCACATGGGTTATTGCGCCGTCAACCACCCATTGATCACCGCGTTGGTGGAGAGGTGGCGTCCCGAGACTCACACGTTCTACATGCCTGTTGGGGAGTGTACACCGACGTTGGAGGACGTCGGTATTATTTCCAGTCTCCCTGTTGAGGGACATGCTGTCATCGACCGGACGCATGATCCAGACTTGGTGGATCATTTCGAGGAGCCGCTGGGTGCGCGCCCATCACTGGGGCGTGGGTACCATGCATCGCGCATTCGCTTATCATGGCTGTCCGAGCTACTTACCCATGTTCCTGAGGACGATGCAGACCCTATCTTGGTCCAGCAGTATGCATGAGCATACTTGCTTCACGTCATTGGAAGGACGTTGTTTCTAGACCATTCTGGGCTATGGGTACATTCTATGTACCTCCCATTGCTAGCGGACCTGGAGCTCACAGGAACATACAGCTGGGGATCAGCGGCGCTATCCTTTATGTATAGGGAGTTATGCAAGGCGACAGACTATGATGCACACGACATTGGAGGCCCTTGCACTGTCCTCCAATATTAGGCATGGCATAGATTTCCTCGCCTTTCCCCTGCACTGGCGGATCATGCCAACGAGGCAAACTGGCAGAGTTACATCATGATCGAGCATACCTTCGTCCGTTGGGATTTAAGTAAGTGTTATTTATCTGTTCATTTAGCGATTTATTATACTCATAACCAACTTGCTGCATTTCATGATTAACTAATAAATATTTGTATTTACAATCTGAATTAGGTGGCACGCTCGTAGAGTCCTGTCCGAGTCACCACTACACGTTCTCCATTACTATCGTCACTTCTTCGATAACTTGAAGAAAACTGAGGTAATTACATAAATGTATGGTCATTTGTATTTGTGAAGAAGATTCTTTCTCTGACCATTGATGGCTTGGTTTTGATGAAGACAACTCGCATCAACAAAAAGCAAGAAAAAGGCAAAGACACAACCGATGAATTGCAACGATCAACCGATCAACATATTGAAGGTTCAAGTGTTTTTACCTTAGAGTTTAATAGTTAGCACTTGTTATTGATATCATGGTTAATGGCTCATAAGGTTTTCATTCTAACAAGTCTAACACTTTTGCTAAAACCCTAAAATCAATTAGCAACACTTTTCTAGGGTTTGCAACACTTGGAAAACATTTTCAGCATGAGTAATCGATTACCCACTTGCTGTAATCGATTATCATCCTTAGAAATTTGAAAATATGCCATTCTTTATGTGAGTAATCGATTACCCATTCGTGTTAATCGATTACCACCACAAAACTTTCAAAATTGGCATTTGTTGTGTGTGTAATCGATTACACACTTATGGTAATCGATTACACACTCGAGAATTTTGAAAATTAGTGGTTTTTCATGAGTGTAATCGATTACACACTCGTGGTAATCGATTACCATCATTTGAATTTTGAAAATTGGTAACGGTTATGAGTGTAATCGATTATCACACTTGGTTTATCGATTACATGCACGAACTGGTGTGTTTTTTCATGAAACGATGTGTTGTTTGGCATTTGGAAGCCATGGCAATGGTTTATGAAGAGGCACCTATGCCTATATAAGTGCCAAACTCGTGCAAACTCATACACCACTCCAGAACTCAATTCTCACTTTCATACTCACAAAGTTCTGATTAAATTTCAATGGTGTTTCAATCCAAATCTTAAGAAAGCCCTTTGAACCTTAACTGTTATATCATTCGTGCTTTCTATTCAGGAAAACTTCCAACCCTGAATTTAGGATTGGCAAAGCCATTGTATTACTTCTTCAACAATTGTGAATCAATTGTGGCACTGTAGTGTTCGGTGTGGTTTTGTAAACACCGTAGCGTTCGGTGTGGATTCTGATTATCACCGTAGTGTTCGGTGAGGGCATTGTGTAACCAGGGGAACGATTGTGTTCTCTTGAAGTTGTCGGTGTAAGTGCCTCGGGTGTGAGGTTGTACACAACACAAGTTTACATAGTGAAAAAATCCCTGAATTAGAATAGGGGACTGGACGTAGCCTTCGGTTGTGAAGGTGAACCAAGATAAATTCTCTGGTGTGATCTTTCTTATCCCTACACTCTTTACATTCAGCAATTTACAATTTTCACTGCTTTAACATCATTATCTATTTAGTTAATTGCTGGGTCTTGTTCATAATTTGGGAATTAGGGTTTCATATCTTTCAAAGAATCAAAATCCGAGAAAAAGAAGAGAAACCTAATTCACCCCCCTCTTAGGTTGCTATCTAGAGTTACAATTGGCATCAGAGCGCAAGTTTAGGAAAATTACTCCTAAAAGATCCATAGATGGCATCCTCAAGACCTATGTTGAGTGAAGGGTTGAATGTAAATAGGTCTCCATGTTTTAATGGAGATCATTACGATTTCTGGAAAATCAAGATGATGATCTTCATCAAAGCACAAGATCTTGAAGTATGGAAAACTATACAAGAAGGTCCATTCGTGCCTATGATTACAAATGAAAATGGGAGTGAACCTAAACCCATGAGTGCTTGGAATGATGAAGAGAAAAAGAAAGTCCAATATGATCTTAAAGCCATGAATTACCTAACCTCTGCCTTAGGTATGGATGAATTCTTTAGAGTCTCTTCATGCAAATTAGCCAAAGAAATTTGGGATACCTTAGAAGCCACTCATGAGGGTACTGATGAAGTCAAGAGATCAAAGTTGAACACTCCATCTCAAGAATATGAGATGTTCAGGATGCTTCTTGGAGAAAAGATCCTTGATATGCAAAAAAGATTTACTCATCTGATTAATCATTTATCTGCTCTTGGCAAAGTTTATTCTAGTGCAGATTTGAATCTAAAGGTGCTACGATCATTGACTCGGATATGGCAACCAAAGGTGACAGCAATATCAGAAAAGAAGAGCCTATCCAAGATGACTCTAGCAACACTATTCAGAAAACTGCAAGAGCATGAATTGGAGTTGAATCGTCTGGATCAACACGAACAACAAGAGAAGAATCACAGGTCAATTTCTTTAAAAGCCAAAATTAATTCTGACAAAGATGATTATGGTGGAGATTCAGAGGAAGATGAAGGTGACAAAATGAATCTTTTGTTTAAAAATCTTGGAAAGTTTTTCAAGAAAAAGGGAATACGGATTTGTCAATCTAAGAGATTCATAAAGAAAGATGGCTCATCTTCTCCACAAAAATTCACATGTTTTGAATGTGGAAAACCTGGTCACATCAAGTCTGATTGTCCAAATATTCGAAGAAAGAAGAACAATCTCAAAGTTAGATTGGACAACAAGAACAAAAAAGGCAAGAAAGCATATGTGGCATGGGAAGATAATGATATCAGTTCTTCATCAGAATCTGAAGATGAAAAAGCACATATAGCGTTTATGGCTACACACAATAATGATGAAGAGGTTAGTATTGATATACTTTCTTATGAAGATTTACAAACTTCTTTTGAATGCTTACATGAAATATGTTTAAATTTTTCGAAAATTTATGCTAAAAAGGAAGAATTAAACTTGATTAGATCTATGATAGATAATCAAGTTGCTTGCACTAAGTGTGTTTCGTTGGAATCTAAAGTAGAAAGTTTACAACAAGTAGTATGCAAGTTTGAAAAGGGTAAGCATGGATTAGATGATATCTTAAGCATGCAAAGAGATACTAAGGATAAAAGTGGATTAGAGTATACTCCTCAAAAGAATCAAAAAGTTGTTAAGAAAACACTTTTTGTAAAAGCAAGTAATCCACAACCCAACATGCATGTAAAAAGAAAGTCATCACAATCTAGACCTAAACACCATGTTATTGGAAATCATCCTATGTCAAGAAAAAGTAATTATTATGTGGCTACATCAAAGTTTTATCTTAAGCCAAGTAATTACTATGCTTCTAGTTCAAAAAGGTATGTATCAAGAAATGATTATTTGGTTCCTAAAAGAAGGATCATATGTAGTTATTGTTACTTGGAAGGACACACCTCTAATGCATGTTATATTAAAAGGAATGGTGTTCCAAGTGGTCAACTCAAGTGGGTTGTGAAAGGATCTAACCGACAAGGACCCAAAGCACATTGGGTACCCTACACCCACTTCTAATTTGTTTTGTAGGTATAAATGAGGACAGCAAGTGACTTAAGGTATCTTAACAATGCCTGTTCCTCACACATGACTGGTGACAAAACAAAGTTCTTCTTGATTCCAAGGAACAAAGGAAAAGATATGACATACATAACAATGAGAGAGGCAAAATCATTGGCATTGGAAGAATAGGTACGCCTCCTCAAACTACTATTGAGAATGTGTTATATGTTGAAGGCCAAGGTCAAAGCTTGCTTAGGATTAATAAATTATGTGACAAAAGGCTTTATAATTGGATTTGAAGATGATATTTGTATGGTTAAAGATAAGAAAACCAAAGAAGTTAAGTTTCCAGGCTTAATAAGGTTTTCATGATATCTTCAGAAAACATATCATCTAGAAACGCATGTCTTGTTTTATATACACTGTTGTTTCCTATACCACTTGTTTTGGATATTGTATCTGTGGTCCTTTTTCTTCTTTTTGATGATGTCAAAAAGGGGGAGAAAGATCTTGTTTGGTATTGCTTGGTTTGATTTAAACAAGGGGAGCAAATGTTGAGAAACCAAGAAAGGCCAGTTAGTCCTAAACACATGGGGAGCACTAAGACAAAGAACATCAACTTTCAAAGATGGTTTTGTCATCATCAAAAAGGGGGAAAATGTGAAGAAGATTCTTTCTCTGACCATTGATGGCTTGGTTTTGATGAAGACAAGAACATCAACAAAAAGCAAGAAAAAGGCAAAGACACAACCGATGAATTGCAACGATCAACCGATCATCATATTGAAGGTTCAAGTGTTTTTACCTTAGAGTTTAATAGTTAGCACTTGTTATTGATATCATGGTTAATGGCTCATAAGGTTTTCATTCTAACAAGTCTAACACTTTTGCTAAAACCCTAAAATCAATTAGCAACACTTTTCTAGGGTTTGCAACACTTGGAAAACATTTTCAGCATGAGTAATCGATTACCCACTTGCTGTAATCGATTACCATCCTTAGAAATTTGAAAATATGCCATTCTTTATGTGAGTAATCGATTACCCATTCGTGTTAATCGATTACCACCTCAGAAACTTTCAAAATTGGCATTTGTTGTGTGTGTAATCGATTACACACTTATGGTAATCGATTACACACTCGAGAATTTTGAAATTAGTGGTTTTTCATGAGTGTAATCGATTACACACTCGTGGTAATCGATTACCATCATTTGAATTTTGAAAATTGGTAACGGTTATGAGTGTAATCGATTACCACACTTGGTTAATCGATTACATGCACGAACTGGTGTCTTTTTTCATGAAACAATGTGTTGTTTGGCATTTGGAAGCCATGGCAATGGTTTATGAAGAGGCACCTATGCCTATATAAGTGCCAAATTCGTGCAAACTCATACACCACTCCAGAACTCAATTCTCACTTTCATACTCACAAAGTTCTGATCAAATTTCAATGGTGTTTCAATCCAAATCTTAAGAAAGCCCTTTGAGCCTTAACTGTTATATCATTTGTGCTTTCTATTCAGGAAAACTTCCAACCCTGAATTTAGGATTGGTAAAGCCATTGTATTACTTCTTCAACAATTGTGAATCAATTGTGGCACTGTAGTGTTCGGTGTGGTTTTGTAAACACCGTAGTGTTCGGTGTGGATTTTGATTATCACCATAGTGTTCGGTGAGGGCATTGTATAACCAGGGGAACGGTTGTGTTCTCTTGAAGTTGTCGGTGTAAGTGCCTCGGGTGTGAGGTTGTACACAACACATGTTTACATAGTGGAAAAATCCCTGAATCAGAACAGGGGACTGGACGTAGCCTTCGGTGGTTGAAGGTGAACTAGGATAAATTCTCTGGTGTGATCTTTCTTATCCCTACACTCTTTACATTTAGCAATTTACAATTTCCACTGCTTTAACATCATTATCTATTTGGTTAATTGCTGGGTCTTGTTCATAATTTGGGAATTAGGGTTTCATATCTTTCAAAGAATCAAAATCCGAGAAAAACAAGAGAAACCTAATTCACCCCCCTCTTAGGTTGCTATCTAGAGTTACAGTATTGTTCCAAATTCGATTATAATCACCTTGCTAACTCTGTTCACTTTTCCTAGATTGTGTGGCAGTCCTATACTGTGGATATAGTGGCAAACCTCCCAGACTTCTATACGGCGGGCTAAGCAAACTGGCAGGCCGTAGTCCCATTGATTTGTTTTTGCATTGTGGAATGGCACCAGCCTGATCGGGTGATGCAGAAGTTTGGTATGGATCAGCCCAGACCAACCAGACCGCATCAGTCTGATCATCTGCATAACATCACATTTGTTGGACGGACCGACCCGTATTGGCCGGAGGTGTTTGAAGAAGACTCTTCCTCTGACCATTGATGGCGTGGTTTTGATGACGACAACAACAGCATCAACAAAAAGCAGAAAAAGGGAAGACTCAAACAAGATTAAAAGAACCTCAAGCTCAAGCTGCCCATCTATAAAGGTTCAAGATTTTAACCCTAGAGTCAATAGTTAGCACATGTTAACGTATTAAGGTTAATGGCTCAAAGTTTTTCATCACAAACATGTCTCACATTTTTCTTAAAACCCTAGAAGCATTTGGCAACATTTTTTCAAAAGGTTTTAACACTTAAACTCGGTTTCTGCATGGTTAATCGATTACCATGCTTGTGTAATCGATTACCAGCACTTTGAATTCAAAAATATTCAAGTTTTGAATTGTGTAATCGATTACCAACCCCCAGTAATCGATTACCACCTTTTGAAATTTGAAAATATGGTCGTTTCTTGTGTATAATCGATTACAGCCTTTGGTTAATCGATTACATGCTCGAATGGGTGTGTTTTTTCATGAAACAATGCGTTGTTTTGCATCATATGCTTTGCATTGGTTCATGAACAGGCACCTCTGCCTATATATTGCAGAATTCGTGCAGAACCCAAGACACACAATCAGAACTTCATTCTATCATTGATTCTTACAAGTTTCACATGTTTTGATCAAAGTTCTGATCATAATTTTCAAAGTCTTTCTCAATCCAAAACTCAGAAAAGCATTGAGCCTTAACTTTCATATCTTTGAGTGCTTTCTATTCAGGATTATCCTTCCCTGAGTTTAGGATTGTTACAAAGCCATTGTACAAATCTTCTTCAAAATTAATTGGTTATTGTAAACACCGTGGTTTTCGGTGTAGTGTTCTGATCATCACCGTAGGGTTCGGTGAAGGCATTGTGTAACCAGGAAAACGGTTGTGTTCTCTTGTAGTTGTCGGTGTAAGTGCCTCGGGTGTGAGGTTGTACACAACACAAGATTACATAGTGGAAAAACCCTGCCTCAGAAACAGGGGACTGGACGTAGCCTTCGGATTGTGAAGGTGAACCAGGATAAACTCTCTGGTGTGATCTTTCTTATCCCTACACTCTTTACATTTAGCAATTTACAATTTCTGCTGCATTTAACATTATCAATTACTTGGTTAATTGCTGGGTCTTGTTCTAAAATTGGGGATTAGGGTTTCAAATTTTTCAAAGAACCAAAATCGGTGAAAAACAAGTAAAACCTAATTCACCCCCTCTTAGGTTGCTATCTGTAGTTACAATGTGCACAGAGAGTATATTGCATACTGGGATGATCGGGTAGCCCGAATTGCTACTCAAGAGCCCTTGCATCATCCCCCTACTGCACTGTCACAATATATGCAATGGTATAAGAAGATTACTCGACGTTGGATCAGTCAAGAATCGGCATTTGTAGGAGTTGTGGTAAGTTTTACATCAATTAATCTCTCATAACATTTGTTTTTGATTATTGATTATGATTATTTTTGTTTGAACATTGTTAGGGTGACATTGCGGAGCAGCTATTGACATTGTCTGTTGAGCCTCATTCTGCTGCATTTACGATGGAGAAGATTCGATCGTCCGCTAAGTCTATCCTATCTGCCATCCAGGAGCACGACCGGATCAGGGTTGAACAATTTCAGTTAACTCTGGCTCCTACGACTAACGTGACACCTCCCATGGATGCCGAAGAATAGGGTGATCAGAGGCCACGCCGTAGAAGAAGAGTTGGATTAGCTGCTAGTCGAAGACGCGTTCGAAATGCCGATGAATCTGCATCTTCTACACACCAGAGTGTTCCAGCTAGGGCCAATGCGGCACCCACTGTTGACGCTACCACCCCACCACCTCCACGTCCATACCCTTACCCACCAGCATACCCTTACCCTTACCCTTACCCATCACCATACCCTTACCTTTATCCACCGTCGTCATACCCTTACGCTTACCCATCTCCACCACCACTGCCACCATACCCTTACCCCCTCCCATCCTCATATACTTATCCACACCATGCTAGCATGTCGGATGCTAACCGTAGGCCACCACAGGGCTCATGATAGATAGGCGATATTGTAGGGTTTATTAGTTTTCTTTTGGGTTTCCTGTTAGCAAGTTGGATAACTTACGTAATGACATTTTAATTCATGTCTTTTATTATATGATTGTGTTTATTGTTCTTGGATCCCTAACCTTAGTTTGTTGGCCTTTTGAGTTACAAGTTTTCTCTTTCAAGTCACCAAGGCGAGTCTCAATGTTCAAGATCTCTGACTCGCAAGACTGCAGCTGGTTATGTTTTTCTTGAAGCATGACCTCCTCCAGTTTAGAGACTTCCTCGCGGAGCCATTGTCTTTGCTGGTTATATGCTTCAAATAAAGCCTCGGCCTTGACACAATCTTCCTGGATTTAAGCAAACCATCGCTCTCTCCTCCTCGATACGCTCATTGAAAGTTGGGAAGGCTTATCGAGTTTGCTAATGGCAAGCTGGATGCGTTCACCAGGATCATCCCAAGTAATTGCTTATTTAGGTTTAGGAACAACCATCAGACCAAAGGTCTACGGGAAGATGCCTGTAGAGACAAGACAGAATCCATGTGAATAATGTAAAATCAAAGTGGACACTAATGTGATGAATATAAGGAATAAATATAAGGAAATCATGCTCAACAAAAAAAGGCAGAGGCTTGGGGAACTTAAAGCCTTGTGTGGGATGGATAAAAAGAAGACGACCTACCCAAACCCATTAGACAATGTCCTGCAATTAAGCCAATCAATAGAAATTCTCACACATGGCTTTTTTGAATGTCCCATAAAATTTGACAAGAGAACATGCTCATACTACTGAAATAAAACGATGTCACTAGGCTTTGTCAGTGGAAAAAAGAAAAAGAAATATTAAAGGAATCGTGAAAGGAATAAATATATTTCTGATATAAAAAATAGAAAACCAGACTTATGTATGTGAGTACTACCAAACAATGCGTCAGTAACAGCACTGGCAAAAGGTGAAGAAAATAAGAACAGACTATAAGTATCGAGCAGTGCATGCATCATGAGACAGTGTTGCCACAGGACTTAGGGCAACCACAGATCACTAGAATTAAATGACCTAACGTGCAAAGACGATAATCTAAAGCAGGAAACCAGTTAAGTCTAAAGACGAGCCCTAGCCACAGAGGGTCAGAGTAGCCTGAAGTTATGAGGCAACAGAGGGTCAAAGTACCCCAAAGTTATGACATAGTTATGTAATAGGAAATCCCTCTCTTGGCACGTCATACTTGACAAGCCCCTCCCCGGCCGTGCAAGACGGACTGAGTTATGATTATGTTACGCAGATAGTGATCTGAACGCGGGTTTCTGTAACACCCTAGCTAACTGCATACCCTCAAGTCGTACGCAATGCTCACTAGGTTGTTGCTCATTTGGTGGGATTACTCATAGTCCTTTATTATCTTTCAAAAATACAAGATTAAGGAAAATATGGACCATTTTAAAACTTTTCCACTTGTTACTTATTTGCAAAGTATGAGCCGCGTGTGAATCAAAACATATAATACAAGCGATAGAGCTCATGGCTTACGACTGATATTCATTCATAAATATCTACATAGTAAACGTGGTCCATCACAAACATTTACATCAACAGCAGTGTAATATAATCATTTACATACAAGTGTCATCTACATCAAAATACATATCAAAATATCCATCCAGTGCCAAGCTAAACTGGCTGGTCCTCGGTCCTCTACTGCTCCCCGTACGGCTCCTTATAGGGCTCCTCGTAGCCCTCATAGTCTTTGTCAGCTCCTGGAAGCATAAGCGAGTGGCGGTGAGAACATTCATCCTCAGTGGTTAACCTTAGTGTGGGGGTACTTCTTTACTCACTTATGAATCAGGCCGCTCAGGAGATCTCTATGTGTACATGCATACTAACATCCTACTGATTATTATCTGACCTAAAGTCCTGAACGGCTTTATCTACTTTACTATGTGACTGGGGGTCTAATCTTTCTTGGCTAAGTTCTCGTGCGCATTATGTAACATCCCGCGTTCCTGAGTTCGGGAGTCCCACAAGTTTTGCCGCCGGGAACGGCCGAGAAACACCGAGGAATCGAGGGGAGAAGGGTTAAACCTCCGAAACCCTGGAAATTTAGGGAAACGGGCTATGGTTAGTCGTTTCGTAATTTTCCGGAGTTGCCGGACGAGTTTTGACTCGAACGAAAAATCCTTAGATACTGAAAAATGTCCGTGGGAGTGTTCGACTCTACGGGAAAGTCCCTGATCCATCGGAAAAGGATCCAGGACCAAAGGGAAAAATAAATGGATTGCAACGGTATGTCCGAAATATTTTTAGGGCAACCGGAGGCAAGACTTTTCGAACGAAATGCGTGCAAGCGAAAACGGAGCTAGGCAGGAGGGGATGAAGCTTTTGAGAGAAGCTAATTAATAAATAATAATAAATTAATAATAACAAAAACAACAGAGGAAGCAACGCTTCTGAAGAAATAAAAAGGAAAGAAAGAAAAGAAAATAAGAAAATAAAACCGTGTCACTGTGCGCGGTTATAAATAACCACGTAACTTTCGTAAATTTACATTTACTTTCCGTCGTTTTCACAAACACCCGCCCCGTTCCGACACATCTAGTTTTCGTGCCGGAGTCTCAGAAAAATCACCGGAGCACGCTATCCTGAAGAGGAAATTCTCCCATTCAAGACCACCGATTCGGAATCTCCATCGGATGTGGGTAACTTTTAGCCCACTGTCTGTGTGGTTTAAATTTTAACTGTATATGTGTATATCTGTGTATCTGACTGTAGAACTGCTAAGTAGTATTTTGGGGGGATATAGGGTAAAAAAGGGTTTTGAGAAATATTGAGAAATGAAACGCATAATTTTATTGATTGGAACCCTAGGAACAGTGGAAATTGAGAACTGGAGTCTCGGGGAGGCAATTTTTTCAGCATTCATTTGAATCCCTGAGGTTTTCAGTCGAATGAAAGCCAAAATAAGCTTTCCTTCGAATGAATTCCCCTGCAGTCGAATGAAAGAAAATCTCCGGAATTCAATCGAATGAATCCCCTAGTATTTGAATGAAAGAGTGCTGAGGGATTCAGTCGAATGAAAACCCATTGTAATCGAATGAAAGAACTCTGAGAGATTTCATTCGAATGCCTCTCCAAGTATTCAAATGAAACCTGGCAGACTTGAGATTTTGGTGGTTCCCAGGAGTCCAATGAGTCAGGGTATGTTATTTTGGTATATGAAAGCATGCATCATGAGGAAATGGTCGTCATAGGAGTTAGTACGACCTTAGGTCACTAGAAGTATCACAAAAATATTAAAGGCGCATAAGTGAATCCTAGGGAATACAGTAGAGAACTAAGGCCCCAATCACCAGAGATTCGGCCGGCCTTAGTCAGAGTCAGCAGTTATATGACTAGGAAATCCCCATTCTCTTGGCAAAATCTTACAGACACGCCCCTCGCCAATCCAGCAAGATGAATTGGTTATGAGCAACGCAGGTAAAGAGACCTGACCACGATAAGAAACGGGCATAGGCCTAGATATGTAAAATAGGCATAGGTCTGTACAAAGGAAATGAGAATTAAGGGGCCCCACTTAAAAAGGAAAGAGAAACTGAATTGAGTCATAGGGCTGATCTAAACGTGTCCACGCCTGATCATTCATAGGTTTGATCCCTCGCTACTCTAGAAAGAAAGGGTGGTTACACTTATTGTATTCAATGATTACCTCCTATGAGTCTTACGTGGTTAGCTACCATATCGGTAAAGAGCGCTGTCGGGTCGATACAATAGTGGCAAGAAAGAGGTTGTAGTCCGAGGCCACGGCTACAACGGTGCAAGGACTAAGTAGGACGCAGCCACAGAGCGCATAAGAGATCCCCAATGCCCCCATGCACTATGTAATTATGTATTTGTGATTGAATGAATGTTTGTATGTGCATCGATATATATATATATATTTATAACTATTTGTGCATTATGTAACGTCAAGGGAACGACCCGAGACGATTAGTAGAATTGTAACCGAAAGGTAAAGTCAACAAGCACGTGAACTTAGTAAGGAAGACTAGTTCCCCAGTCACCTAGCTAACTTAGATAAAGCTGTTCAGGGTTTTAGCAAAAGATAATAATCAGTAGGGTTGCAGTATGCATGATCACGTAGAAATCCCTGAATGGCCTGGAGGATACTCGAGTAAATGAATCGTCGATAGCCGTGGAGACCCACTGAGGACCCAGAGTTCTCACCCCACTCGATTATGAATCCAGCTTGCAGCCATGACGTCTCTACCAGCAAAGGATGTATGGCTATTCACTCGCACCCGTATGCTCAACTACCGCACTGACACCCTTCTTAAGACCAGCACCTTTGCACCTGCACGTCTACTGGATGAGCTCGATCATTCTCCTCGACAGAGACTTGGAGCCCCAGGGACATCACCGACGAACCCGATCTGGATTGAGGAACGTCTAGGGAGTAGTAGCAGGGACCCGATTCGCCTTAATGGGGATGAGGAGATGCCTCCATCAGAGCCAAAGCCGAGCCCTACACCAGCCTCGACGCCAGTTACAGACCCCGGTGCGTCTACTCCGACTATTCGAGCCCAAGGGCGTAGAACCACGACCAGAAAGAGGATACTCTCAGCTCGACCACATTGTTTCACCCCACGCGACTTTTATGCAGTGACAGACCTGAGCAGTGAGGAGGAAGAGCCCCTGGAGCGCCTAGGAGACTCCGAGTAGGTGACAGACAGCAGGACCAGAGGGTAGGTATAGGACCTGTACCGTACACAAAGCGAGCAGTACCGCTCGTGTACGTAGTTTTATTGTAGATAGCGTATTTGTATATTATTTAGACTGATATGTATGACCATATGATTGTAAAAACTTATGTATAAACCTATGTATTAGAATATAATGGTGTGTTATGTACATTCGGGGCCCCTATGTGTACTTTCTACCGATAAAGCTCCACGCTACAGGTATGTACTCGCACTCTCTTACCTTTTAGTTATGCCGCTATCCGTTATATTATTCGCATGGCTCATTATTTCCTACACACCCGTACTTGTAAAGAATTTTCAAATTGGCCCGCATTTTCTGTAACCCTAATTTCAATTCGTTGCACATTATCTTTACTTCGCGTACATACATAGGCCGCCTCGAGCGTTCTCTTGACGACTACACAGACTTACATACATTATCATATACTCATGCATCGCATACTCATTCATCATATACTCATGTGACTCATTTATCATATACTCATGCTTGGGGGAACTGGGGGATCTCTTATGCATACCGGCTCACCCGGGTTAGCGTCCTTCTTGTTACATCCGTCCCGCGCTCATGTAGTTGTGGCCTACAGTACAACCACGTCTATTCCCAGCTTGACGAGGACCCAGCTGCGCTCACACCAGAGTGGTTGCTATCCACCGATGGGGTCTGTGTCCATCAGCACCAATCAAGTGGGCTACCCTTCCTACAAGTAGGGAGGTGGGGTCCGTACCATTTTGACGTAACCAAGCGGGGGACTCATAGCTCATCATCATATCTCATCATATCTCATTATCATACCTCATCATATCTCATCATAGCTCATCATCATGCCATTAACCTCATTAACCAATCCACCCTTTTGGGACTGGTGAAGGGTGTGTCCGTAGAAGTGCCAAGAGACAGGACTCCTATCATATAACTACATACTTATTCCCTAGTGTTCCATTTATAATCTTTACATATTAGATGATTACCCTCTAGTTTTCTAGGGTCGTCCTAATGCTTAAATGGCCACCCTGTCCTTATGATGCATGACAATATAATCATTCTAATCATAAATCCTCTACATGCAATGTTCCACATACATCATCATAAACATACTTCATACAATGTTCTACATACATCATCATAAACATACTTCATGCAATCAGTCAGCTTAATAATTGTTGGAAATGTGTGCCCAAGTCAACTTTCATAAACCTTGGTTTCGTAAAAATAACTAAGTTTCAAGCCGCTCAGCGCCCATGTGGTCCGCTCAGCGGTCCCTGAAACTATCCCCATCACAAAACTCTTTTTCAACTCATTTTTCAAATCAGACTTCAGGCCGCTCAGTGCTGCCTCATGGCCGCTCAGCGGTTCCTGAAGGTTTTCACACTTCAGAAACATTTTCCAACCTTATTGCTAAGTGTTAGCCCTAGGCCGCTCAGCGGTTCTTGCGACCGCTCAGCGCCCTGGGCGAAACTGTAGCATACTCCCTTTGTGTTCTTGCTTTCCTTTGTTCGTGGACACTCCTTGGGGTTCCTCCACAAGTTCCAACAACCAAAATACAACCTAATCCAGGTCACAGGACCCTTTAGAATCACTCCTATATCCTAGCATAACAATTCTAACATAAACCACCATAGTTCACATAATCACTTAGAATCAAACATAAGCAAACATAAGCTCCAAGGAGATGAGCAAGCCAAGTTTACCCACTTTCTTGGGGCTGCAAAGAAGGTTGGAGAGGGTGGAAGAGATGTAGGATCCCTGGGTGTATAGCCTCCTGAACCAGTCTCCTGATTTCAGCAGTGTTCCAGAACAGAACGATTTTTCGGCAGAGTTTTGGCAAGGTGGAGAATATGTGAAAAATAAATGAACATGAGAGCTATTTATAGAGGGAGGAGGCCGTGGGTTTTGGGGCAGATTGGTCATCCAATTTTGTCCCAAAATTACCATAATGCCCTTTCTAATTTTATTTCTTAATTAATTAATTAGTTTAGATAATCCTAAGGTCACATCAGGTCAAATCAATAAATAGTAATTGAATTTTTTAATTATTTTCCCTTGGAATCTGATTCAATCACATGGTCAATGTAGGTGTGGGCCCCTCCCGGTCCCGTTTCGCTCGTTTTTGGTCGTTCGCAGGCCCGGTGCGTCGCGCACGGTTGTCCGAAAAATATTCCGCTTATACCGTCGCGATCCTCTAATTCCCCTTAACCTAGGAATAATGTTCACTCAAGGCATTTGTGAATTTTTCTCTGGAGGAGTATTCTTCGCAGATACCTTTGACCCGTTATCTCTCACCGGTGTCCGAACAGGACCGTTCCGCTGGCGTTTTTGCGATCGCCAAAGCTTCCTAGTAGCTGTTTGGGGTTGACTCTAGGGGTTTTATCATCTTTCCTTCCTAAGGTATGGTTTCGTGAGACTTGAGGCCCTCTGCTCAGTTCTACTGGCTAAACGGGGCCAAACGGGGTTGTTCTAGTGTCTGCGGAATTGTCCGAAAGTGAGCGGAACTCCGTTTTTCTGACGGTTTGATTTTTTCACCAAATTCTAAGGGTCATGAGGAACTATTTGAGTGTCGTCAGAATTTCGAGAAACTAAACAGATAAATTTCTATTAATTTCTTCTTGTTAACAGTTAATTAAGGAAATTTCTACTAGGAAAGTAGCGGGATGTTACATTCCACCCGGACGAGAGAAAAGAAAGTAAGTAAAGAACGCTTGAGCTTTTATGTCATGACATTTAAAAGACGAGTCAGATGCCTCCAGATGTGGCATAAGTATTCCCCCCAGACACGTTCCCAGAAAGAAAGATATGCCCTCCAGATGTGGGCCAGAAAAGAAAAGAGAGATCTTGTCCTCCAGATGTGGACAAGCGAGCCCTCGCTTGCCAGTGCTATCGCTAGGGTACATTCCCGCCATTCTAACAGTTGAATGGTTGTAAGTGGTTGCGGCTGTATGGGGATGACGATCCTGCAATCAGCAAGGGAGTGGGGGCATCCAGCAGCGAAAAGGACACAGCCACAAGCGCGTAAGAGAAGTCCCGATTCCCTCATGCATTATATTGATGTAACACTTGTATGAATGTATGTATGACTATGTATGCATGTTGGGTAATCCGTCCGTGAAACACGTATGAGACGGTCACTGTAGCACCGCGAGTCAAGTAAACAAGCGTGAATGCCTAGGTAAGTAAAGATTAGAGATCCCAGTCACCTAGTAATTAGATAAAGCTGCTCAGGATCCTAGGCAAGTAATAACTGGTAGGGACGTCTAGATGCGTGAACACTTAGAGATCTCCTGAGTGGCCTGAAGCTCAATTGAGTAACCAGACCCCACTTGAAACACCCTAGCTAACTGTTTACCCGTACGCAGTAAACAAAGCTCACTAGGTTGTTTTCTATCTGATAGGAATACCTTAGTCCATTGTCATCTTTTGAAAATAGTTGTTTAAGAAAATAAGGACCGATTTTAAACTTTTCATTTACATTGGATAAATACTAAAATAGAGCCATGCGTCAGAAAGAACAATATAACAAAGCGTATAACAGTATATTAATAAAGCAATTATTTATACATTCATGTGGTCCATCATATCCGTCACATAGTTGTATATACAATAAGTAAGCTACACATAACATGTACATAAACTGAAATATCATATACAGAATCCGAAATATATAACATCAAAATACAAGGGCTACTGGAATACTACTCAGTAGGCCCTTGGCAAAAATCCTGACATCCAGCTCTCTAAGTCCATCTACTATCATGGCTGCTCATGGTGCAGCATCCACAAAATATGAAGCATCTTCGGTACCTGAAGTCATAAAACAGTGGGGATGAGAACGGTAGGTTCTCAATGGAAATAACTTTAGTTCCTGAGTCTCGTACCAGATTATGTCGGACTTCAGGCCGATCAGCGATCTCTAAGTGAACATACATACTAAATTCCTACTATTTATTATCTGGCCTATCTGAACGGCTTTATCTGCATTACTAGGTGATATGGGAACTACTCTTGCTTACTACGTTCTCGTGCTGATTAACATTTCGTGAAAACCGTCTCGAGCGTGCTCTTGACGGTACGGGCATCACAGCAGACTACACATTCAGAATAATCAAAATGCATAACAGAATGCATTCAGAATACATTCAGTATAATAGAATCATCAGAGTATGCATCACATAGTCATCAAAATAAGCATGACAGAATCATCAGAATATGTCTAGCAGAGTCATCAGCTAAACATGACAGACTCATCAGAATAATCATGCCTAACAGAATGTACATGTGTATAACAGAATATGACAGCATAAACCTGCGTGACAGCATAACCTGCTTTGGAATATGTGTTATTCCCACCATAGTAATGTCCTCTGTTGACATTAGTATGACGGAATAACCTCGCACCCTCAGTGTAGGCTGGCATTGTCTAGACCTTCCTGCGGTGGTCTTCCGCCTGCCGTGTGTCCCCTCGGGACCCCTCGACAGTGGGCGGATATTGTACCCCCACCTAAACTTGCCCCCTTTCGACAATGCAAAGGCGTGGTAACCGCACACCTCCAGGTATGCCATATCGACACCACCTGTGGTGGGATTCCACATTCAAGATGCCTTGACCTCCTGAAGTGGGATCATAGTTTGGCTCACGTGATCACAGCCCTTTTCAGCATGTGGCATATAGCCTTTTCAGCATTGGGCATTTAGCCCTTTTCAGCATGTGGCATTTACCCTTTTCAACATTGGGCATTGGCCCTTTTTCAGCATTTTCAGCAGTTTCAGCATTTCAGCATTTTGTACCTGCAGCATGTTATATCTTGTTTCCTATGGTTCATTTCAGAATCTTTATTTATCTCAAATTTATTTCTAATCCTTTGACTTAGGGTAACATGAATGCATGAAGAACTACAGATTATATCACAGACTACACATCATTCACAGATTCATCTACAGCATATACTTCACATACTCACATACGCAATATACTGCATACATTTCAGTTATCTGTCATAATTCCAGCATTAAGGAACAGATTATGTGTCTCAAGAAGAGTTCCATACACATTCTGGTCTCAAGCCGCTCAGCGGAAACTATAGTCCGCTCTGCGGTTTGAGCTTTAGCTTTCAGCGCTGAAACATCGCCGCTCAGCGGGTAAGAGTCTTATCGCTCAGCGGTAAGAGTCCCCTCGCTCAGCGGTCTGACAACTTTTAAAATATCTACATCGACCCTTATCCTTTAAGAAAATATCTTTTCAGACTTTCCACGTGGCCTGCAGACCGCTCAGCGGTAACCGCCTCCCGCTCAGCGCTCTGGAGTTCACGTGCAGTCCGCTCAGCGGCACCAGAGGCCGCTCAGCGGTCACTGGGCGAAACTGAAAAATCGAATGCATCATTTTCCATCCTCTTCCTCCTTTGCTCCCATGGAACCCTACTTGAGTTTAACACATATTTCACACATAATAATCCTATCTAATCCAAGTCACAAAGCCCTTCAGAATCATCTTCCTAAACCTAGCATCATTTCTAACATATTTCATCACAAAATCCATAAATCACATACATAGGCACATAAGCATATAACCCACAAACACTCATACACCATTAAGAGGTGAGGAACTAGAGTTACCCACTTCCTAAAGAGCTTGTTGATGATGGAGGAAGGATGAAATTAACCCTTGCTTGCTTGCTTAAGTCTTCTTGCCAAGAAAGAATGAAAACCTAGGTTATGGAGGTTTAGGGTTATGGGACTTGGTTTCCTTTCCTCCAAGTGAAGAGAACTCCTAGCCTTGTACTCTTGCTTGTCTCCTTGATAGGTTTGGGAATGATTTATAATGATGAAAGGCAAAGGATGGTGGATTTGGAGCTTTAGGTCATGGAACCTTAGGAAAAATGAAGATGAAAGAACTCTTGGTGTATGTGTGTGTATATCTTCGGGCTTGAGGCTGGCCGTGGGGGAAAATATTTGTCCCTTGGTCATCTATGCTTTATTTTTCTCTGTGTGGTTTTAGTCGTGTTCACTCATTAACTATTTATGTCCGGAAGTCCTAAAAATATTTCGGACATACCGTTGTGACCTATTAATTTTTCTCCTTAATATTTAAATCTTGGTTGAGATATTCTTGCATTTATTTTCATATTAATGTCTTTTACAGACTCCTGTGGGTCATGATTAAATTCTAATAATAACGTAATATCGACCCGAACGTCACTGGACGCCACGAGATCGCTAAATTACTCTTTTTAACTAACACTACTGAAATAAAATTAATATTGGAATTTTATTTCATTTTTATTTCATCTTTTCCTTATTAATATAGTCTTAATTATTTATTATACGATGTTTTAGTGAAGGAAAAGTCGGGATGTTACATTCCACCCCCCTTCGAAAAATTTCGTCCTCAAAATTGAAAGATAAGTATGAGTCCGTACCTTTCAAAGCAACTCCGAATAAGTTTTCTCCATCTCAGTTTCTAACTCCCAGGTTTGCTTTCCTAGTTCCCCGTTCATCCATACTATTCATACCATAGGGGTCTCCTTGTTCCTCGTCTGGCGAGTCTTGTGACTAATGATTCATTGTGGCGTGAGCGGTAGGGATAAATTTTCTCTCAACTATATCTATTCTGGGTGAAGTACATAATTGGGGGATGCATAGTATTTGCGTAACTAAGAGACATGAAAAGCATTATGAATATTAGCTAGGTTCGAGGGAAGAGCTATTCAGTACGTTACCGATCCAATTCGCTCCAGGGTCTGGAACGGTCCAAGGAAATCGGGGGTTCAGCTTCCTAATCTTCACCGACCTTCCAATACTTGTCGCCGGGTGACCTTTAGAAAGACAGGATCTCCTTCTTGGAACTCGAGCAGTCTTCTCCGATTATCTCCATAACTGTTCGGTCGGCTTTGCGCTGTAAACACTCTATTGTGCAACAGCTTCATCCATTCTTCTGTCTCTTCGGCTAGGGCTCTTACCTATCATCATCCTAATCCCCATTATTCCTGACTGTATCTTACTCTCTTTCTTGGACGTTACTCATCTTCACTTTAAAGCTGATCAAGTTCTCCTATATTCAATTCTCTTATATCAAGGTCTAGGTCTTTGGCGAGCACCAAAACGTCGTTAGATTTTAGTGCGCGGCCAAATAATAATTTTTAAACTAAGTAAACCCCGAGAACGTAGTAAAGGGGGTTAACCTAGGTCGTTTCCCAAAGAAGCAATTTAGAACCAAATCAATGATTAAGTAAATCGAGGGGTTTGTTTGTTGAAATTAAAAGTGATTAAGATGAGATTAAGACAATAATGATGACGGCAATATCCTGCATACGGCGTTTCAAGATTAAGGATTAA
>QANU01106611.1:0-11683 GCA_003254905.1 Nissolia schottii
TAAATATAATAATAATAATAATAATAATAATAATAAAATAATAGTAAAAGAAAAGAAAAAGGAAAAGAAAAGGGAAAATAAGAAAAAGGAAAATAGGATGGCTATAAATAGCCACCTTCAGAACGTCATTTTCATTTCCTTTTCACAAACACCCCCCCGCTCAGGCACATCGCGGAAGCATTTTTGGACTTCGGAAAAATCATAGGAGCACGCCGTTGTGAAGAGGAAATTCTCTACTTCCAGTCTACCGGACCGGAGTTTCCATCGGATGTGGGTAAATCTAAGCCCACTGTCTATGTGGTTTATTTGATGATTAACTATATGCATCTCTGTGTATGTGAGTGAAAAATCCTTTGTACAAACTATAGGAAATGAGTTAGGGAGGTTAGATTTTGATGATTTTGATGTTTGGAAACCATAACTGTACTGATTGGATCACTGTGGAGACGAAAAAGTTACGCGGAGCAAACCCCTGGAGAATTTACTCTCGGGACGATTTTTTTACTGTGGGATTCGAATGAATTCCCCAGGGATTCGAATGAATTCCCAAGGGATTTCAGTCGAATGCATGAGCTTTCAATCGAATGAAAGCCTGAGCAGGATTTCAATCGATTGCATTCTCATACGATTCGAATGAAAGAATCAATCAAATGCGAAAACTTGGTTCATTCGAATGCCTACTGAAAACTTGTATTTTAAAGGTTCTATGGGATCCAACATGCATATTTATGTATGCCTTTGTGTAATTTAAGCATGCATCATGAGGAAAGGCCGTTGTAAGAGTTAGGACGACCTTAGATAATTAGAAGTTCACGTTAAAGTTTAATGAAGATCATAATGGAACCCTAGGAAACAAAGAAGGATTAGGAAGGTCCCGACCCCAGTTGGCACGGTAGACCATAGCTAAGGAGTCTAGTTATATGATTAGGAAATCCCTATTCTCTTGGCAAGGTCTTACAGACACGCCCCTCGCCAATTCAGTAAGATGAATTGGTTATGAGCAACGCAGGTAAAGAGACCTGACCACGATGAGAGACGGGCATAGGCCCAGATATGTAAAACAGGCATAGGTCTGTACAAATGAAATGATAACTAAGGGGCCCCATTAAAAGAGGAAAGAGAGACCGGATCGAGTCATAGGGCCGATCTAAGCGTGTCCACGCCTGATCACTCATAGGTTTGATCCCTCGCCATTCCAGCAAGAGGGGATGGTTGCACCTATTGTATTCGATGATTACCTCCTATGAACTTTGCATGGTTAGCTACCATACCGGTAAAGAGCGCTGCCGGGTCGATACAATAGTGGCAAAAAGAGTTTGTAATCTGAGGCCACGGTTACAAGGGTGCAAGGACTAAGTAGGACGCATCCATAGAGCGCGTAAGAGATCCCCAGATCCCCTCATGCACTATGAAATAAACTGTATGGATTTATAATTGATGATGTGATGATGAGTATGTATGTATATCTATCTTAAGAATTACGTATAACTGTTCATGCATTATGTATCGTCGAGGAAACGATCCAAGATGAATAGTATGTCTCTAGTAGCAACGCACAATTAATAAGCACGAAGCCCAGGTAATGACAAGATTTGAGAGCCAATCACCTAGTAACTTAGATAAAGTTGTTCAGGACGTAGGCCAAAGATAATAAACAGTAGGAGTCTAGTATGCGACACTTAGAGGTATTCCTGAGTGGCCTGGAATCTGCCCAAGTAATTGAACTATAGAGGCCCCGTAGAGTTTCCACTAAGAACGAAGTCGTTCTTATCCCCACTCATGTATGACTCCAGTTGGTAGACATGTCATCACTGCAACACCCTAGCTAGTTGGCCTATGCTTAAGTCATAGGTTTCCCTGGCTAGGTAGTTGAATGCTAGTGCTGTGAACTACTACTGTTCTAGCTTATCGTCTAAAATTAGGGTTACAAAAAATACGGGCCAATTTGAAATGTCTTTGCAAATACGTGTGTGTAGAAAGTAATGAGCCATGCGAATAACATAACGGATAGTGGCATAACTAAAGATAGGAGAGTACGAGTACATACCTGTAGCGTGGAGCTTTATCGGTAGAAAGTACACATAGGGACCCGAATGTACGTAATACACCATTATATCACCATACATAAATTTATACATAAGTTCATACGGTTAGAAAGTCATACATTAGTCTAAATAATATACAAGTACGCTATAAACAATAAAACTATGTACACGAGCGGTACTACTCGCTTTGTGCAACGTACAGATCATATCCCTGCTCTCGGGTCCGGCTGTCTACCACCTACTCGGAGTCTCCTAGGCGTTCCAGGGGCTCCACCTCCTCGCTGCTCCAGTCCGTCACTGCGGAGAAGTCGCGTGGAACGAAGTGGCGTGGCCGAGCTGAGAGTATCCTCTTCTTGGCTATGGTCCTGAGGCCTCGAGCTCGAATAGTCGGTGTAGATGCGCCGGGGTCTGTGACTGGCGTCAAGGCTGGTATGGGGCTCGGCTCTGGTCCAATGGAGGCCTCTCCTCCTCCTCACTGTTAAGGTAAATCGGATCTCAGCTACTGCTCCCCGGATGCTCGTCAATCCAGATAGGATGCCTCGGCGATGACCCTAGGGCTCCGAGTCTCTGTCTAGGAGAACGATCGGGCTCGTCCGGTGTACGGGCAGGTGCGAAGGTGCTCGTCTCGAGAAGAGTGTCCGTGCGGTAATTACGCATACGTGTGCGAGTAAATAGCCATACGTCCTTGGCTGGTGGGGATGTCATGGCTGCAAGCTGGATCCATAATCGAGTGGGGGTGAGAACTCTGGGTCCTCAGTGGGTCTCCATTGTAGCATCCTGATTTTTCCTTAGAGAAATATTCGTAAACATAAATAATTAATTAATTTTCTAAGCGTGATTAGAGAATTAAGATGGAAAATTTTAGTTCAAATATCCCTAGGAATTTAGACGTGTCGCAGTAGAAAATTCGGCAGACAACTGAACAGTCGTTGTTCGCCGATGACATTTGGCATGCAAAACGGTGTCCGTGAAAATAATCTCCCGGAGAGAAATTCACAAAAACCTTTAAATATTAATACCCTTAGGTAGGTGGGAATTAGGGGATCGCGACGGTTCAAACGAAATATTTTTCAGACGACCGTGCGCGACGCACCGAGATTGCGAGAGATAAAACACGAGCGAATCGGGACCGGAAGAAAATAAAATCTCAGCAGCTGCATGGTGAAGGGCTGCACGGTTTTGAAGGGGGTTTTTGGGTCAAAAATATTCCTTAAATTAAGCTTCCAAACCATACCAAATCACATCATAAGCCATACCTATGCCCATACCTTCTACTATTCATCTAACTTTATTAAATTCCAAAATTTAATTAAGTCCCACTCATTCCCAAATTTCAATTAAAATTGTCCCCAAAAAATTAAAGCTTAGCCACTCCAAAATTGATCAAGAACAATCACATACTCTTACACTTTTAACACACTATCACTAACACCCTTTTAAATGACAAATTTACCATTTAATTCTAGCCATGGTACACGGCTAGCCTTGCTGAATTTTCAGCCTTCTATAGTCAACAAACATATTCCTTAAAATGTGCTCCAAGACTTACCATCACTATGAAACACTTACCATCACCACCTTACTCCATCACATCACTTATTTTGCCATCAAAATCAATTTTTCTCTCAAAAATTCTGGCCCAAAATCGTGTGTGTGCCATCATCTTGTACAAGAGAATTTTATTCCCAAAAATATCCTAAAATACACATCAAAGCAAGTCCTAAGAACACTCTTTGACATTCAACAAATTTGACCACTCTTCTCTTGTCCCCAAGCCCTCCAAAACCGAACCCCTCCCCCCAAAATCTCAAGAAAAACTTCATCTTCTACAACCCTCCATAACCACACCTCAAGCCAAGCTCCAAGAACACCACTTTGTCTCCAAGAAAGCAAGCATTCTTGCCANAGCATGGACAAAACGAGTCAGTCCCCAAGTGTGGACAGAGTAAGCTATTCCTAATATCGCTATTGCATCTAGATAATGAATTCAAGGTAATGATTATAAGATGATGGCTACAAGAGGATGATATGTGATTTAACTGTATATGTTACATGAATATGATGATATGTGCTTTAGCTGTATAGAGGATTCAGGAATTAGAATGACCTAGATAAGAAATGATAGCTTCCCTCAGTCACCTAGTAATCATAGGTAGCTGCTCAGGCTTAAGATAAATATTAATAAATTGTAGGGATGTAGTATAACTGTGACACTTAAAGACCCCTGAGCGGCGGAATCATAATTGAGAGTAAAATGAGTAACAACGACAGAGGTTTCCCACTGAGAACGCAGAGTTCTCACACCCGCTCCTTTATGATTCTAGGTGAGCAAGGCATGAATTCAGCTTGATATACGCAGCGACGGCTTGGAAGACAATGAATCAAGGAACAGAATAACAAAAACTAGGCTAAGGATATTACAATCCTTGTATTGTACTGCTATGAGAACGTATTTGTATGTTTTAAATATGATACTACCTTTGTACATGGTTGTGAATATATACTATGGACCACTTGTATGCTTATGGTTTGATATTGTTGTGTTAGAACAATTATCCGTTAAGTATAAAGCTTTAACGTTTGCATTATAAATTCTATCTGACGCAAGGCTCTTATTTTACAACATACGTATAAAAAGAAAAAGATTCAAAATGGTCCATATTTTCTAAGTACGAAATATTTTCAAAGCTAAAGTAGGGGCTAAAAGTAACCTTAACCAAAGCAGATAACAACCTAGTGAGCATTGTTTACGACGTACGGGTAAACAGTTAGCTAGGATGTTACATTTGGTATCAGAGCAGTTTGGTCTAATGGAGCCTGAGGACTGAGCTGCACTATGCTTTCGAGCATGATGACGGTGTATGACTCTGCCAAGTAATATGTGCTAAGCCATGAGTACCAGCCTTTCTTGAGACTGATCACCTCAGAATTGTGCAGGTATCACAGGTTAGACATGTCGCATCACAGGGATCATACACGACGTAGCGAGGATGAGCAGCTAGGAATGGCAGCCTTGGTACGTGAGGTGACGCGTGCCATAACCAATTCGAATAACCATCGTCAACCTACGCCAAACCATGAGGAGGCGGATACTCGAAAGTTCATGGATTTCTGCGGAGCTAACCCTCCTGTCTTTACAGGGGTTAACGGTTCAGAGCAAATCCATGGATAGCTGAGAGAATTAGAACAAAATTTTGAAGACATCCTTTGTTCAGAGGCACAGAAGGTCCGGTTTGCTTCCCGAAGATTGAAAGATGATGCGTTGGATTGGTGGGATGCAACTAAACCTCTTCTCGAGCGGGAGCATGCCCCGATTACCTGGAAGCAATTCAAGGAAGCTCTTCTTAGTAAATACTTTCCTGAGGAGCTAAGGGAGCAAAAGGAAGCAGAATTTATGATGTTAAGCCAGGAAGGAATGACTGTTATGGAATACACTGCGAAGTTTGAGAGACTTTGCAGATACTCGCAGACTTACCAATTGAACCCGAACGAAGGATGGAAGTGTGGTAAGTATCGAAGAGGGCTGAAGGAAGAATTACAGGCGTCTATAAATGTGCTGGGAATCAAAGACTACGCTACGTTGGTCAACAAAAGCCTGGCTCAGGAAAAAGCTAATGAAAAATTGGCCATAGTACGAAATGAGCGACGCAAGAGGAAGTTGGCTGAACAAGAAAATACTTCACAAAATCAGAAAAGGAAAAGACTATTTTAAGCTCAACATTGGCAACCGCAACCACAAGGACATGATCAGAATCTGAACCAACAAGAACAACCACAACCGCAAAAGGAGCAGGTACAAGATCAATTCCAGCAAGACCGACCACAACAAGGAGGAATGCCCATACCACCTTGCCAGAGATGTGGTAGACCCCATAGTGGAATTTGCCTAGCTGGAAGAAATGTTTGTTACCGATGTGGAAAGCCCGGCCACACCTCCAGGACATGCACAACAACCCTACCCATGATCTCGCAGCCGGGACAAGTTTTTACCTTGACGACTGACCAAGCGTGGGAGGAAGACGATTTTGCTCCGGGTAAGTGAGTAGAAAATACATGAAATATTGGACGTATGGAAATTTCGAGGGCGAAATTTTTCTAAGGGGGGTGGAATGTAACATCCCGCTTTCTCCTTAGCAGAATTTCGCTAGATAATTGTCCAAAATATTTCTAATTTCAGTTGAGCCGTTAGAATCATAAACTCTTAGGATGAAAATTGTCTGTAGAAATATCTCTACACGTTTTCTCAAAATTCTGCAGACACTAGAATGAACCATTTCTGCTTTCTGAACACAACTGCGCGTCTAAAGTATCCGTAAAAGGTACGGCTACAGACGAAAATTCATAAATACCTAAATGACCCTAAAATATTACTTAGGAAAAATTAGGAGGTCACAAGGACGTGACCGGAATATTTTTAGAACAGCCGTACACGAAGTACCGGGACCGGGAACGCCAAAAACCTGATCAAAATTGATCTGTCGGAGCCCGTAAAATTTTGGCCACAAAATCAGCCAAGAAACAACAACATACATGGCCAAGAAGCAGCCCAAGTGTGGTCAAGGAGTCAAAAGGTGGATAAGTCATGAAAATGACATTTAGGAAAAAGACAAAATAACGGTATTTTGGTAATTTTGCCCCCAAGGGCAAAATGGGAAAGTGGATTTCGTCCCATGGCCTATAAATACCCCTCTAAATCTGAAAATGTGGAGGAGAAATGGAAAATCTTTCCAAAACTCTGTCCGATCACACAATCAACCGTTATTCAGTTAAACTGGAGACCTAGAGACCTCCTGCACTAAACCTAGACAAAGCTCTTCCATAACTCCCTAACCTTAACCCACAAAAGCCCTCATAATCCCTAGAGAAATATTGTAGAAATTCAGCCCAAGAAGAATTAGGAAGCATCATCAGTGGAGACAAGGCTAAGGAAGTAGCAGAAACTGTCATCGGATGCGAAAACGTGGGTAAACCGACATAATCACTGTCTATGTGATTTAAGATGTGTTGAGCTGTGTTTTGTGCTAGAAATACCTGTGGTTAGGATTTCTTTTATGTGAATTTGATGTATATTTATGTTGTTGATGATGGTCTGGATCTGTTGATGCTGTCTGTGATTCTGTCAGAATTTAGGAACGCCTAAGACGGAAATAGGCATATGACTTGATTTTAAAGGGAACTGTATGCTGAGGTTTTTATCATGAAAAACTAAGGTTATTTTTGGATTCTACACGAAATTTTGAGTAGGGATGTCAAGTTTTATGATTTTTGGAGTCCCTGATGAATTTCTCAGCTAACAGGCAGGAAACGGGATTTTTAGGAAATAAGGGCAAAACGGGAAAATCGTGGCTTGTTACTGAAAAACTGGGTTTGTTTTCAGAAAGTATGGATTTAGAACTATCAAAAACCTTAAGGGCAAGTCTTGAGTCCATTGGGTTTTGGAGAACTAAAATTCCAAAGAAAACAGGGCGTTTACGGGGCCGAAACAGCAGTTTTGGGAAAAAGGGTAAAATAGCCATTTCGTGAAGTTGGGATTGAAATCTGAATTTTTAAGTATGAAATATGATCTTAGGACTATAAAGAACCTTGGGGTAAGGTCTTGGACCTCTCCGGTTTATGATTGCTATTTTCTGGCAGAAACCAGACGTCAGTTTTGCTAGTTGCTAGATTTATGTTTATTATGTTCAAGAAATGTTTAGTATGAGATTATGTTTCTTATATATGATGGATTTGATGTTATGAGATTGGTAAAGTTATTGACCGTGCATGATTGGTATCCGTGAGTTATGTGAAGTTAGTGATATTATATGAATGAGGTTATAAATTATATGGTACAACGTGTTGAATGTTTATGCTAACAGAGAACTATATACTAATGCTATATGATGATGATTATGTGATAGGAAGTATGTTAGATTCTTATGATGATGAGGTGCTATAGGTTAAAGTATATAATGATGATCTTTTGAGGTATATTGTGTAATGAACTATGAAATGATGGCATGAGATATTGAATTATGTTTATGTTTAGCAAGAAGAACAAAACTTAAATTCTACTAGTCCCCAAGAGTGGACAAGGTCAGTATGTTCCCAAGCGTGAACAAAGTCAGTCTATCCCCAAGCGTGGATAGGAGGTCCCCAAGCGTGGATAACCGTTCCCAAGTGTGAACGATGAAAGTCAGTCTATCCCCAAGCGTGGATAGGAGGTCCCGAAGCGTGGATAACCGTTCCCAAGTGTGAACAATGAAATTCAGTCTATCCCCAAGTGTGGATAGGAGGTCCCCAAGCGTGGATAACCGTTCCCAAGTGTGAACGATGAAAGTCAGTTTATCCCCAAGTGTGGATAGGAGCTCCCCAAGTGTGGATAACATGAGTCAGTCCCCAAGTGTGGACGAAGCAAGTCTATCCCCAAGTGTGGGTATGTCCCCAAGCATGGACAAAACGAGTCAGTCCCCAAGTGTGGACAGAGTAAGCTATTCCTAATATCGCTATTGCATCTAGATAATGAATTCAAGGTAATGATTATAAGATGATGGCTACAAGAGGATGATATGTGATTTAACTGTATATGTTACATGAATATGATGATATGTGCTTTAGCTGTATAGAGGATTCAGGAATTAGAATGACCTAGATAAGAAATGATAGCTTCCCTCAGTCACCTAGTAATCATAGGTAGCTGCTCAGGCTTAAGATAAATATTAATAAATTGTAGGGATGTAGTATAACTGTGACACTTAAAGACCCCTGAGCGGCGGAATCATAATTGAGAGTAAAATGAGTAACAACGACAGAGGTTTCCCACTGAGAACGCAGAGTTCTCACACCCGCTCCTTTATGATTCTAGGTGAGCAAGGCATGAATTCAGCTTGATATACGCAGCGACGGCTTGGAAGACGATGAATCAAGGAACAGAATAACAAAAACTAGGCTAAGGATATTACAATCCTTGTATTGTACTGCTATGAGAACGTATTTGTATGTTTTAAATATGATACTACCTTTGTACATGGTTGTGAATATATACTATGGACCACTTGTATGCTTATGGTTTGATATTGTTGTGTTAGAACAATTATCCGTTAAGTATAAAGCTTTAACGTTTGCATTATAAATTCTATCTGACGCAAGGCTCTTATTTTACAACATACGTATAAAAAGAAAAAGATTCAAAATGGTCCATATTTTCTAAGTACGAAATATTTTCAAAGCTAAAGTAGGGGCTAAAAGTAACCTTAACCAAAGCAGATAACAACCTAGTGAGCATTGTTTACGACGTACGGGTAAACAGTTAGCTAGGATGTTACATTTGGTATCAGAGCAGTTTGGTCTAATGGAGCCTGAGGACTGAGCTGCACTATGCTTTCGAGCATGATGACGGTGTATGACTCTGCCAAGTAATATGTGCTAAGCCATGAGTACCAGCCTTTCTTGAGACTGATCACCTCAGAATTGTGCAGGTATCACAGGTTAGACATGTCGCATCACAGGGATCATACACGACGTAGCGAGGATGAGCAGCTAGGAATGGCAGCCTTGGTACGTGAGGTGACGCGTGCCATAACCAATTCGAATAACCATCGTCAACCTACGCCAAACCATGAGGAGGCGGATACTCGAAAGTTCATGGATTTCTGCGGAGCTAACCCTCCTGTCTTTACAGGGGTTAACGGTTCAGAGCAAATCCATGGATAGCTGAGAGAATTAGAACAAAATTTTGAAGACATCCTTTGTTCAGAGGCACAGAAGGTCCGGTTTGCTTCCCGAAGATTGAAAGATGATGCGTTGGATTGGTGGGATGCAACTAAACCTCTTCTCGAGCGGGAGCATGCCCCGATTACCTGGAAGCAATTCAAGGAAGCTCTTCTTAGTAAATACTTTCCTGAGGAGCTAAGGGAGCAAAAGGAAGCAGAATTTATGATGTTAAGCCAGGAAGGAATGACTGTTATGGAATACACTGCGAAGTTTGAGAGACTTTGCAGATACTCGCAGACTTACCAATTGAACCCGAACGAAGGATGGAAGTGTGGTAAGTATCGAAGAGGGCTGAAGGAAGAATTACAGGCGTCTATAAATGTGCTGGGAATCAAAGACTACGCTACGTTGGTCAACAAAAGCCTGGCTCAGGAAAAAGCTAATGAAAAATTGGCCATAGTACGAAATGAGCGACGCAAGAGGAAGTTGGCTGAACAAGAAAATACTTCACAAAATCAGAAAAGGAAAAGACTATTTTAAGCTCAACATTGGCAACCGCAACCACAAGGACATGATCAGAATCTGAACCAACAAGAACAACCACAACCGCAAAAGGAGCAGGTACAAGATCAATTCCAGCAAGACCGACCACAACAAGGAGGAATGCCCATACCACCTTGCCAGAGATGTGGTAGACCCCATAGTGGAATTTGCCTAGCTGGAAGAAATGTTTGTTACCGATGTGGAAAGCCCGGCCACACCTCCAGGACATGCACAACAACCCTACCCATGATCTCGCAGCCGGGACAAGTTTTTACCTTGACGACTGACCAAGCGTGGGAGGAAGACGATTTTGCTCCGGGTAAGTGAGTAGAAAATACATGAAATATTGGACGTATGGAAATTTCGAGGGCGAAATTTTTCTAAGGGGGGTGGAATGTAACATCCCGCTTTCTCCTTAGCAGAATTTCGCTAGATAATTGTCCAAAATATTTCTAATTTCAGTTGAGCCGTTAGAATCATAAACTCTTAGGATGAAAATTGTCTGTAGAAATATCTCTACACGTTTTCTCAAAATTCTGCAGACACTAGAATGAACCATTTCTGCTTTCTGAACACAACTGCGCGTCTAAAGTATCCGTAAAAGGTACGGCTACAGACGAAAATTCATAAATACCTAAATGACCCTAAAATATTACTTAGGAAAAATTAGGAGGTCACAAGGACGTGACCGGAATATTTTTAGAACAGCCGTACACGAAGTACCGGGACCGGGAACGCCAAAAACCTGATCAAAATTGATCTGTCGGAGCCCGTAAAATTTTGGCCACAAAATCAGGCAAGAAACAACAGCATACACGGCCAAGAAGCAGCCCAAGTATGGTCAAGGAGTCAAAAGGTGGATGAGTCATGAAAATGACATTTAGGAAAGACAAAATAAGGGTATTTTAGTAATTTTGCCCCCAAGGGCAAAATGGGAAAGTGGATTTCGTCCCATGGCCTATAAATACCCCTCTAAATCTGAAAATGTGGAGGAAAAATGGAAAATGTTGCCAAAACTCTGTCTGATCACACAATCAACCGTTACTCAGTTAAACTGGAGACCTAGAGACCTCCTGCACTAAACCTAGACAAAGCTCTTCCATAACTCCCTAACCTTAACCCACAAAAGCCCTCATAATCCCTAGAGAAAGCTTGTAGAAATTCAGCCCAAGAAGAACTAGGAAGCATCATCATTGGAGACAAGGCTAAGGAAGTAGTAGAAACCGTCTCGGACGCGAAAACGTGGGTAAACCGACATAATCACTGTCTATGTGATTTAGGATGTGTTGAGCTATGTTTTATGTTAGAAATACATGTGGTTAGGATGCTTTTTATAGAACCTTGATATATATATATATATATATATATATATATATGTTGTTGATGATTGTCTGGATCTGTTG
>QANU01106611.1:12708-30223 GCA_003254905.1 Nissolia schottii
CAAAATACTACTTAACAGTTCTATAGTCAGATACACAGATATGCACATATACAGTTAAAAATTAAACCACATAAACAGTGGGCTTAGGATTACCCACCTCCGATGGAGATTCCGAATCGGTGGTCTTGAAGGGGAGATTTTCCTCTTCTGGATGACGTGCTTCGGTGATTTTTTGGAGACTTCAGCACGAAACCTAGATGTGTCGGAACGGGACAGGTGTTTGTGAAAATGACGGAAATGTAAATGTAAATTTACGAAAGTTACGTGGTTATTTATAACCGCGCACAGTGATGCTATTTTATTTTCTTTTTCCTTTTCTTTCTTTCCTTTTTTCTTTCTTCAGAGGCGTTGCCTCTTCTGTTATTATTATTATTATTATTATTTTATTATTATTATTTATTTACTTAACTTCCTCCAGAAGCTTGAAGCTCACCCTTTCTGGCTCCATTTTCGCTTAATCGCGTTTTGTTCGAAAAGTCTCGCCTCCGGTTGCCCTAAAAATATTCCGGACATACCGTTGTGATCCATTTATTTTTCCCTTCCGTCCGGGACAGTTTTCTTCAAGATCAGGGACCTTCTTGCCGAGCCAAGAAATCCCATGGGCATTTTTCTGTATCCGAGTAATTCCCGTTTGAGTCGAAACTCATCCAACGACTCCCAAAAATTATAAAATAGCTAAACCTAACCCGGTTCCTTAAATTTCCCAAGGTTTCGGAGGTTTAACCCTTCTCCCCTCGATTCCTCGGTGTTTCCCAGCCGTTCTCGTCAGCGAAACTGAAAGGTTCTCGGTTCATGGAAGCACGGGATGTTACAATTGCTGCCTCCTAAGGACGTCTGGTTGTTTATGCGCTGACGACAGCGCAACTACCGCACTTACACCTTACTGGAGACCAGAACGTTCGCTCCTGCGAACCTACCTAGGGAGAGTCCGGAGCAGACCAGACGCAGGCTTTGAGGGCCAGGATCTTCCCCCATGCGCCCCATCTGGATCGACGAGCGTCCAGGCAGCCGCGATCCGATCCACGTCGATAGAGAGGATGGTCCTCCGCCGTCGAGGCCAAAGCCACAGCCGATACCCGAGCCAGATACCGACCCAGAGCCAGTCACACCTCCGGTTCGAGGACGAGGCACTCGTACTACCGCCCGCAAGAGCGTTCTCCCAGTGTGACCACGCAGGTTTGTGCCACGAGAGTTTACCGCAGTGACGGATATCTCCAGCGAGGATGAGGTGGATCCCGCAGAGCGAGAGGAGGATTCTGATGAGTAGTGGTGGCAAGACCCAGCCAGAGTTGCAGCCGTAGGAGTGTCGTACACGCAATGAGTAGTACTCATCTGTGTGCGTAGGTTTTAGTTTACTTGTAGTATTGTATATATGTGCCATTGCATATAGACTGATGTTGGATATGTATGTTCGTATTAGGACAAGACACTTCTTATGATATCAATGTATAATTATGTGTGTTATCTTTGGGTCGTAAGTGTATTTTATTCGGGTACTCGCCGTACGCCAGGTACGTACTCGTGTTTCCTTTACTTTTTCCATGATATACTTATGCGATGTATGATGCGTATGGCTCGTTATTTTCCTTAATATGATTGAAAGAAATTTAAAATTTGGCCCGTTATTTTGTAAACCCTAATTTTAAGCCAAGATATAGAATCATAATGGTTCGCAGCACCAGAAGAGCACCACCTAGCCGGGAAGTCTATGACTTAAGCATAGGCCGACTAGCTAGGGTGTTTCACATGGCTGTTCCACGGTACCTGCGCATATCCCGAGTTGATCAGGCTCAAGAAAAGCAAGCACACATATCTCAAGACATACAGCCTAGCAGGATATTTACACCGTAATTCATGCTCGGAAGCATAATGCAGCTCAGTCCATAGGCTCACGTAGGACCAAACTGCTCTGATACCAACTACAACACCCTAGCTAACTGTCCATGCTCGAGTCACGTACAACGCTCGCTAGGTTGTTGATTCATTGGTGGGGTTATCTATAGCCCTTTTATTCTTTTCGAAAATACGGTATACAGCAAAATACGGACCATTTATTTTTGAACATATTTAATTGTTGCATACATTTACAAACTATGAGCCGCGCGTGAACACGAGCATATAACACAAACGGTAGAGCATAAGCTTAGTGAACGAGACATCCATACCAAAAGCAGTTTTTTAATAAACAGGTACATGGTCCATTACACTTAGTTGGATCTATAATAACGTAATAGAGTAAATTACACACCGAGGTCATACATATACAGGTCCAAAATACGTATCCCAAAATAAAACAAAGCTATCGGATCCTCAAACTAGGTCCTCTGTCCGGTCGGTCTTCGGCCCTTCACGGCTCTGCAGGTGGCTCTCCCTGGTATTCCTCGTATCACGCGTAGTCATCGTTTGCTCCTGGAAACATAAGGGAGTGAGGGTGAGAACTTGCATCCTCAGTGGTTTGTCTTAGCATCGGGGTGTTTTGTTCTTTTCTCTCTTATGAACCAGGTCGCTCAGGTGTCTTTAAGTAAACATGCATACTAAGATCCTACTAATTATTATCTGGCCTAAAGTCCTGCACGGCTTTATCTAAGATTATCTAGGTGACTGGGGAACTAGTCTTTCTTACTAAGTTCGCTCAAGTGCTTGTTCATCCTTACATTTCGGTTACCTTTATACTAATCATCTCGGGTCGTGCCCTTGACGTTACATAATGTACAAACAGTTATAAATATATATATCGACACATATAGAGACATTCATTCAATCACAGATATAGAACTACATAGTGCATGGGGGCATCGGGGACTTCTTATGCGTACCGGCTGGCCGGGTTAGCGTCCTTCTTCTCCGCTTTGGCACATACCAACTGGCCGGGTTAGTGCATCTTCTCTTACACATACCGGCTTGTCGGGTTAGCGCTTTCTCTCCTTACGCATACCGGCTGGCCGGGTTAGCGCTTTTCCTTTACTTCCTCATTTTTCTGTCCATCCTCTACCTTCTTTGTGTCATTAACTTCTTCGAACCAATCCGCCTTTGGGGGACTGATTCGTTAACCAATCCTCACTGGTGGGGACGGCAAGGTAACACATCAACCAAACAACTTTGTGAACTGGTGAGGGGCTTGTCTGTAAGACTTTGCCAAGAGAGGGCTTCCTAGCATATAACTATATACGTGTTTCCTAGGTTCCATTATTATCTTTATACATTAGGCGATTAACCTCTAATTCTCTAGGGTTATCCTCACACCTATGCACAACCCATTCCTCATTATGCATGCTCTAATACACAATAATGGACTCATCCTTACTCATTGGATCCCTTGGAACCACCAAAGTCTCAAGTCTGCCAGGTTTCATTCGAATACTTGGAGGGGCATTTGAATGAAATCCCTCGGAGTTCGTTCATTCGATTGAAATGGGTTTTCATTCGACTGAAGCCCTCAGCATTCTTTCATTCGAATACTAGGGGATTCATTCGATTGAATTCCTGAAAATTTGCTTTCATTCGACTGCAGGGGAATTCATTCGAAGGAAAGCTCATTTTGGCTTTCATTCGACTGAAAACCTTGTGTGTTCGAATGAATGCTTAAAAAATCGCCTCCCCGAGACTCCGGTTCTCAATTTCCACTGTTCCTAGGGTTCCAATCAGTACAGTTATGTGTTTCATTTCTCAATATTTCTCAAAACCCTTTTTACCCTATATCCCCCCAAAATACTACTTAACAGTTCTATAGTCAGATACACAAATATACACATGTACAGTTAGAAATTAAACCACATAGACAGTGGGCTAAGAGTTACCCACTTCCTATGTGCGTTCCGGTCAGTGATCCGCGACAAGGGAATTATCCTTGTCGCTTTGGTGGGCTTTCCTTAATTTTCCTAGGCTTGGTAGCGTATCTGCGATGTACTGGGACGACACCGGCAGAGTAACCTTTCTAACTTTTCACTCTTCTTTCTATCTGAAGCAAACTGGGGGCCTCTTATAGGCAAGGCATCCGCCCCCCTTTGCTCCCTGTGACGTCCCCCTTTTTCGTCATTAATTAAATCCCGTCATATTACCTTATCATTCTATGAAAATACCGCGTCCACACGGACATTCTAAAAATGTTTCGAGTACATATTCGCGACCTACTAATTTTCCCGAACAGAACAATCGCCTTTTACATGCTTTTAATTAAGCAAGAAAATTAGGGTTCAAGCAAAATTTTCCCAAAGGAAGGTTTGGGATGTTACAAAGCTCGCGATGCAAAAAGGAAACAGGTATTCCAATGTGAAATTTGTTCAGGTGACCACCCGTCGATTAACTGTCATTTCAGGGAAGAAAACGTCATCTTCCTTGATAACCAGCCAAGGCCCTTTTCAGCAGCCATGGAGGCACGAAGCAGGACCGTCATACAACAAGGTTCCTCAACAACAGTCGTACCAACCACCTAGACCATTTCAGAATTAACAGCCGATGTATCAAAATTCCAAACTGGAAGAAACATTTAATCAATTCATGCAGCAATCAATGTTAAATCAAAAGAATAATGAACTAGGGCAGTTGGCAACTGAAATGGCAGAACTGAAAAAAGGAAGAATCACGGCAAATACGGAACTCAATCCAAGAGACTCCTGCCGAGGGAAGGGACTGCAGGATGAAGAAGAGAACTGAAACGACACAGGCGTCGAGCTAACGACGTAAATTAATTAGGTGAAAAAGAATCAGGCATCGAGCTAACGACGTAAATTAATTGTGAGTTTTTATTATTTTAGTAGTTTATTAATTTTAAGGTGTTAGAATATAAGTTTTTATGAAACATGGTGAAAAAGAATGCTAAAACTCGCAATGAACCAAATCAGATTCAAGAGACTGAAGTTAGCATTATATTTTTCAAATAAATTAGGAATTAAAGGTTATCTAAATCATGTAATTGGGTTTGAAATTCGAAAGTGCTAATCTTTTTCCACCAACGCTAAACTTGAAGCACTTTGATTTTAAACCTAAGTGACTGATTTTAAACCTTTCAAACAATTGTCTGAGAAAGGTGCACATGATTTAATTTGAAAGCAAGATTCTTAGCTGATTCAAGAAATGAAAAGAAATTTTGAAGAATAGAATCTTTCCAAAAGCACCTTATGATCAAAGACCAAGAAATTACAAAGAACATATGTTTTATTTTAAATCCAAAAACATTGTGAGAATTTCTGATCACAATAGTGGGAACTTCTGACCACTTAAGCGGGAAATTCTATCCGCAGTTGCAGGAAATTCTGTCTGCAAGAAATTCAAAATGAAAACATTATCTTTTGAGTTTGATCATATGATTCTCTAATGTTTGCCATGTTAAGTCCTTGGGAAATGTGTTTTTAATTGTTTTGCAGGCCACAAAGCAACAAGAAATACCTTCCAAAGCATTGTATAAAGAGAATCATTTCCAGAAAAACAGAGAGGAATAAGAGCATGGTTCTTCAGAGAAGATGAGCCTCTATATCCTCAAAGCAAAAGTAGCCCAAACTGCAAGGAGGCTACGTGCAAGGAAATTCACCATAAACAGGGAGCATTTCTAATTTTCTAGCACCTTAATTAATTTTCTTTAGTGAGCTTAATTTGTGCTTAAGACTTGTTTGTTTAAAAACAATACTGAGTATTAGTTTATTTTACTTGAAATTGATGCATGAACCAAAAAAATCATGAATTGAATTGTTCAGTATCCAAAATAGACCTTTGTAATTCATACATAGATACCATGAACATGTCAATATGTATTTTTACTTGTTTGCATAAGCATAACCTTGAAAATGTTTTGAAATCAAGGAACTTAAACTTAACCTCTGTAAGGGAGTGAGCCTATACACTAAGTGAGAAAAAAAAAGAGAATCACCATTGTTTTTGCACAATTGAATTTGTTTGAGTCTCTAATTTTGACACATTGTATGGAAATAATAGGAAATGATCAAGGCCTTCTGTTCATTAGAATTAAAACCCACTTGGCCAAATAAAGCCTACCATGATTAGGAATATCCTTTGATACCCCATTTGAGCCTAACATGAGAAATTTCTTGTTTCATAATCCTTGAGCCTTAAAAGGAAAAACAATGATCTCCCATAAAATTTGGAATTAAGAGAGCATTTAATATAGATTATGTGCAAAGATCTAAGTCAGGGGGAGATAAAGGTAAACAATAGTGGGAGTGGACACATTGCCTCAAAAAGAATAGAAGGAAGAAAAAGGCGTAATCTTTATCCCAACTTACAAAAGAAGAAATGAAAGAAAAAGAAAAGAAATTGGGACAAAGAAATTCAGAAGAAAAGGGTTAAGAAAAAGAGAAAACACAAAAAAATGTTAAAGAAGAACAGGTGACAACAGGAGTTGATTTTCAATGCTCTCTTGATTAAGCAATATTTGCATATCCAGAAAAACCAATTTTCTTTATAAGCCTGGCCCCATTACAACCCTCAAAAGTCCTTCAGTGATCCTTGCATGACCATATACTCTTGGATTGAATGGTGAGACAGGTAACAAATTTAAATTGTTGTGATTCAATGGTGACAATGAGAGAAACACTCACCTTAATTGGTCCACTGACTGTTGTGCAATAAAGATAATTTCCTTGATGGTAAAGACATTGGATAGTGTGATTTGTTTATGACATTCAAGTAATTGTGCATTTGATTGTGTTAAGGTTATTCTATGTAAACTCACTGGTCTCAAGCTTGAACTGTCTGAACAATTTCAATTCATTACAATAACTGATTGTTCATAAGCATCGATCTTTTATAAAATAATTCTATTACCTCTTGTTTGAGGACAAACAAGATCTTAAGTCAAGGGGAGTGATAAGTGCCCAATTTACACAATTTTCAACTATTAAAATGGCACTTATTCGTATATGTTTTAAAAGAATTATCTAATTAAATTCCCCATTTTTATAGGTTTATAATATATTCTTAAAGATGGATGCAAGCATAATTAATTGAAGAATAATCCCTGAAGAATGGAGCAAAGGGCAAAAGAAGCTAAAAGACGAAATTAGAGCAAGGCCGCTCAGCGCACTAAAGACAAAGGCCGTTGAGCGAAGGTACCCATACCGCTCAGCGGTTGTACCACTTGCAGCCAGCGCATTTATGATGCCAGCTGGAACCGCCCTGACATGTCAGTGCCACCCCTGCAAAGCCTGCCGCGCATTAATTATACCAGCCTGTCAACCGCCAGGAACGACTATATCGCTCAGCGAAGGACAGGAATCGTTCAGCGATAAAGACCAAATCGCTCAGCGGTGGTGCCCAAACTGCTGAGCGATGCCATCAGATTTTGCCTATAAATAGAGGACGCCGTGCCATTCATGAAGACATCCCTCATACACCCCCTTCCCCTACAAAACACTTTATTCTCTTGTACTTTAAAGCTTAGGTTAGTTTAGCAACAAAGAGGAGGCCGATGAAGGAGCTAGGAGATCGAGGAAGCTTGGCAGGCCGCTGTCATGATAGCGTGAGAACGTGTCATGGTAAGTGTCCAAACCTTGCCTCTGAGATTATCTTATAAGATGGATTTCTAATCCTCTTGTTGTTGGGATTTTGATGAATATTGTAGTATGATTATATCTATGTAACTTTTTGCATATGAATCTATCTGTTTCTATGATTCGCTTGAATGATTTTATACTTAATTCTAGCTTTTGTTTAGTGCTTTAATTCTTGATTTGAGACTTACTTGTATGAACGAAAGTTATACTAATTAAGTTATAACCAAGTTAAGATCAATATTACTATGCTAAACTAGATTCTAGGCTTAATTATTGTGAACGAAAGTTACAATCATAAGTTGGACCTAAATCATTTCATCTAATTCTTGTTGCCGTAACTGGAATAAAGGATTAGCCGTTTTAACATCTGGAATAATGCTGGCGTACTTTGTTAAGCTTGTGTGCGAGAGTGACAATTTAACAAAGGAAACCTGTGATCTTTTCATGCGCGAGAGCGATGAACAAGTTAAGAACTGGTGGCGGGCAATCAATGAAATGATAATTCTATTTTACTAAGTAACTGGATGCATCAAACTATGATATGATTCAATTCCCAACAAGCTTCCGGATCTACCTCTGATTTGTTGCCTATCTATTTTATGTTGTTTATTTACATATTTAAACTATCAACAATTTACCAATCTTTCACATCATTGTTTAATTAACTAAACTCAAGAAATGTATTTTTTTAACTCCCTACGGATACGACTATACCCGACTATACTGCAATTGGATCCCTTGAGGATCTGAAAGCCGTAAAGGAGGATATATTATTTTAAACGACTGAAAGTTCAAATTAAGCTGTCAACAAATGTGGCAAAAGTTGCCGGAAAACGAAACTGTGTCAAATTGGAAAAGTAAAAAAAGGCTTTCAACATGTCTAGGGAGGAATTACGGGAAATTAGCTCTCGGTTCGCGGAATAAGGAAGAAATTTGGGGTTGTGGGGACGTTGGGAGCAATTTAGGGTTTAGGGGAAAAATGGTAATTTTGGGGCAATGGCTCCCGGCTAACCCTCGGCTGGTCCCTACCTGCCTATTGGAAGGGGAACGAGTGTAACGTAGATGGGTTTGACCAAACTCGCAACGGATATGCCCGTATATGGAATTTTTCCTTATTGCGAGGCGTTCACGGGTCACTGGTGGACGTAGCTGCAGTAATGGCTCGTGGAGGGGTGAAATTGGGAAATTGGAGGAGTTTATCTGGCGCCCATCGGTTTCAACCCTAAATAGGATGTAGGACTGAAGTGGGAAAGCTCTGGGGTGAATTGAAACACAGAATGCAAAATGCATTTCAATTTGGACATTTTGCTGTTGTCATTCGAATGAGCTTCAGGTCTGCATTCGAATGAACCTAATTCATGAAGCATTCGAATGATGTATTCAAATGAGTCCTGAAATATTTTTCCTTAAGTGTTTCTAACACTCTTCCTTCCTGACTCCCTACTTCCTGCTTCCCTCAGAGACTCATATACATCTCTCCCTTACTTTCCTTACCCTAGCAACCCTCTGGCTCTCCTCGGGCTACATCGCGGCTAGATTAGCATCGTGCTCATCACTTTTCTTGGATTTCGGTAGTCTGCCGTGCAACATCCTAGCTAGTTGGCCTATGCTTAAGTCATAGGCTTCCCTGGCTAGGTGGTTGAACTCTGGTGTTGCGAACTACTCCCATTCTAGGTTACTAGTTCAAAGTAGGGTTACGGAAAATACGGGCCATTTGAAATTTCTTTGGCAAGTACGTTTACATAGAAAGTAAAGAGCCATGCGGATAATACATCGTATAACGGCATAATCAAAAGATAAAATAAGTGTGAATACATACCTGTAATAGGGAGATTTGTCTGCGGGACATACACATAGGGGCCAAAATATACACAACACACTGATACATTATAAATACATAAGTTTTAATATTATACATACATAAAGTCCACAGCACATGAGTGGTACTACTCACTTCATGTACGGTACAACCCTATGTCAACGACTATCGAGGGCTTGTCTCCTACTCGTTGTCCTCCTCCCGCTCCACGGGGTCCTCCTCTTCCTCGCTGGACAAGTCTGTAACTGCCGTGAAGTCTCACGGAAAGAAGCGGCATGGCAGTACGAGGAGTACCCTCTTTCTGGCGGTCGTCCGTCGTCCTCGACCTCATACTGGGGGAGTGGACGCACCGGAGTCTGTGGCTGGCTCGGTCTCTGGCTCCGGCTCTGACGGGGGCACCTCCTCGTCTCCGTTGAGGTGGATGGGATCTCGGCTGCTGCTCCCTGGGCGCTCGTCTATCCAGATGGGAAGTATCAGAGAGGACCCTGGGCCTCTGAGTCTCCGCATGGGAGGTCTATCAGGCTTGTCTAGCATGCGGGCAGGAGTGAAAGTGCACGTCTCGAGGAGGGTATCCGTGCGGTAGTTGCACTGGCGCGTGCAGGTGAACAACCATACGTCTTTCGCTAGTGGGGAAGTCATGGCTGCAAGCTAGATCCATACACGAGGGGGGTGAGAACTCTTGGTCCTCAGTGGGGTTTCCTTCACATTTTCATATGTTCATTTCCTCGGGTATCTTCCAGGCCGTTCTGGGGATCTCTAAGTGAGCATGCATACTAAAAACCCTACCAGTTATTATCTTTGCTAAACACCTTGAACAGCTTTATCTAAATTATCTAGGTGACTGGGGATCTAGTCTTGCTTATCTAAGGCCTCGCACTTTCTATCCTTGACCGTCGTAACATAACCACATCATAGCCACATATACATGTACACAAGGTGATCGTGTCCTATGCGGTCCCTTCGAGAATGGTGACGTGATCGAGCCCACGCGTTCCCTTCGAGCATGGTGACATGCAACAATGCATGCGTTCCCTTCGAGCCTGCTATTGCGCACTATGCATGAGCTTAACATCATTTCTTTGCTAGGGTCTCACACACTCAGGCCGCCTTCCTTTGGGCTAAGCCATAAGTGGACTGAAATCATCATTTATTCATAACCTTGTCATATGCACTTTTATCTTTTGATCGTACTCTTGTTCCTACCTTTCATTGTCATCTTCATTTATTAAACATTCATTGCATGATAACTTTTAGTGATCTATCCTCATGATGCATGCTTTCTCGTACCACAATAGACATATCTTTGCTCATTGGATCCCTTGGAACCATTAAAGTCTCAAGTCTGCCAGGTTTCATTCGAATGCCTAGGCTTGCATTCGAATGAAATCCCTACGAGTTCTTTCATTCGACTGAAATAGGGTTTCATTTGATTGAAATCCTCAGCATTCTTTCATTTGAATACTAGGGGATTCATTAGATTGAAATCCTGAGATTTTCTTTCATTCGACTGCATGGGAATTCAATCGAATGAAAGCTCACTTTAGCTTTCATTCGATTGAAAACCTCACGTATTCGAATGAAAGCTGAAAAATCGCTTCCCCGAGACTTCAGTTCTCAATTTTCCACAGAAAACCACTGTTCCTAGGGTTCTAATCAGTACATTTATACATTTCATTCATCAAAATTTCCCAAAACCCTTTTCACCCTGATTTTCCCAAAAATACTACTTAACATTTTTACAGTCAGAAATACAAATTAACACATATACAGTTAAAAATTCAACCACATAGACAGTGGGCTTAGGGATACCCATCTCCGATGGAGATTCCGAATCGGTAGGTTTGGAGTGAAGAATTTCCTTTTCACGATGGCGTACTCCTGCGAAGCTGGTGTCGGAACGAGACCGTCGTAGTCCGTTTATTTTTCCCTTCAATCTGGGATCGTTTTTTCAAGGAACTTGGACTTTCTTACTAAGGCGAGAAATTCCACGGGCATTTTCCGGTATCCGAAACAATCTCCGGTTGCGTCGAAACTCACTCGGTGGCTCCGAAAAATTTACGGGAAACTAAACCTAACCCATTTCCCTGCATCCCTAGGGTTTTGGAGGCTTAATTCTTCCACCCTTGATTCCTCGATTTTTCCCGGCTGTTCTCGGTGACGAAATTAACAAGTTTTCCGCGCACTGGAACGCGGGATGTTACACGCCGCCTCTTGCAACCCTTCGGAAGACCTGCAAAACCCTCAACCATGAGCAACGCCGTGCCTCATCTCTTCCGGGCGATATGGGTGCCCACTGACATCTGCAAACCCTGAGGTGATCAGCCTCAAAGGAACTGATGCTCACTGGTTCAGCACATCTCAACTCATCAAGTATGCACCGAATTCATGCCCGAAAGCATAGTGCGGCTCAGTCCTCAGGCTCCATTGGACCAAACTGCTCTAATACCAACAGCAACACCCTAGCTAACTGCCTATGCTCGAGTCATACGCAATGCTCACTAGGTTGTCGATCATCTGGTGGGAATACTCATAGTCCTTCATTACTTTTTGAAAATACAAGGCTAAGGAAAATACGGACCGTTTCAAAACTTTTCTAGTTACTACATATTCGTAAAGTATGAGCCACGTGTGAATCAAATATATAATACAAACGATAAAGCTCGAGCTTACTTAGGTGAATCTTTCACGGTGTCAATAAGCATAATAATCAGTTATATACACAAACTTGGTCCATCACACGTATTCACATCCGCAGTAGAGTAATAAAATAATTTACATACAAGTGCCATATAAGCACGTCAAAATACATATCCAAAATGAAGCTAAACTATCTAGTCCTCGAACTGGGTCCTCGGTCGGATTGCACTTGGCTTTACGGCTCCACGGGTGGCTCTCCATAGGACTCCTCATAGTCCGCGTTGTCCTCGCCTGCTCCTGGAAGCATAAGCGAGTGGGGGTGAGAACGTTCATCCTCAGTGGGTTACCTTAGCATCGGGGTACCTTTTTAACTCTCTTATGATCCAGGCCGCTCAGGAGATCTCTAGGTTTATATGCATACTAGTGTCCTACTTATTATTGTCTTGCCTGGTATCCTAAATGGCTTTATCTATGTTACTAGGTGACTGGGGATCTATACTTTCTTATCTAGGTCTTCATACTCATTAAGTCTTCATACAATTAAAATCATACTAGTCGTTTCGGGTCGCTCCCTTGACGATACATAATGCATGAACAATTATAAATACATATACTCACATACATACATACATACATACATACATACATACATTCAGTCATAGCTATATAATTACATAGTGCATGGGGGACATTTGGGAACCTCTTACGCATACCAGTTTGCCAGGGTTAGTGGTCTTTTCTTACGCATACCGGCTTGCCCGGGTTAGCGCTTTCTTCTTCTTACGCATACCGGCTTGTCCGGGTTAGCGCTCTTTCTTTCATACCACCTTTTTCCATCCTTACCTTCCTTGTGCCATTAACCTTCGCGAACCAATCCACCCTTTTGGGATTGACTCGTTAACCAATCCACCCTTTTGGGACTGGCGAGGTAATACATCGACCAATCCACTCTTGGGGACTGGTGAGGGGCGTGTCTGTAAGACTTTTCAAAGTGAGGGCTTCCTGGCATATAACTAAATACTTGTTCCCTAACGTTCCATTATGATCTTTAAACATTAAGCGATTGACCTCTAATTCTCTAGGGTTGCCCTAACACTTATGGACAACCCGTTCCTCATGATGCATGCTTTGATACACGATACTGGGCCTATCTTTACTCATTGGATACCTTGGAACCACTAAAGTCTCAAGTCTTTCAGGTTTCATTCAAATGCCTAGGGTTGCATTTGAATGAAATCCTTACTGGTGCTTTCATTCGACTGAAATGGGGTTTCATTCGATTGAAATCCTCAGCATTCTTTCATTTGAATACTAGGGGATTCATTCGATTGAAATCTAGAAATTTTCTTTCATTCGACTGAATAGGAATTCAATTGATTGAAAGCTCGAATTTGCTTTCATTTGACTGAAATCCCTCCTCATTCGATTAAAAGCTGTAAAATTGCTTCCCCGAGACTTCAGTTCTCAATTTTCTTCAGAAACCTACTATTCCTAGGGTTCCAATCAGTACAGTTATGCATTTCATTTCTCAAAATTTCCCAAAACCCTCTTCACCCTATATTTCCCCAAAATACTACATAACATTTTCACAGTCAGATATACAGAATAACACATACACAGTTAAAAATTTAACCACATAGACAGTGGGCTTAGAGTTACCCACCTCCGATGGAGATTCCGAATCGGTAAGTTTGAAGTAGAGAATTTCCTCTTCACGATGGCGTGCTCCTACAATTTTTCTGAGACACCGGCGAGAAATTGAGATGCGTCGGACCAGGACCGGTGTTTGTAAAAGGGATTGAAAATAACGTATATTTTTGAAAAGTTACGTGGTTATTTATAACCACGCACAGTAACTCTTTTCTTTTCTTTTTCCTTTTTCTTTTCTTTCTTTTTCTTTCTTCTGAAGCATTGCTTCATTTATTATTATTATTATTATTATTATTATTATTATTATTATTATTATTATTATTATATTATTATTTATTATTTACTTCCTTCAGAAGGTAAATTTAACAACCTGATCCTTCCGTATACGGAAGACCCGCTGGTTATGCCGTCACGGGCAATCGGAAGACGATTTGGAAAGGAAGAGAAGAAAATTTAACCTATAACCCCTTTGGATTAGCGGCCAGGATTAGGTTTTGTTGTCAAGGAAATTTTTTGATGCACTCGAAAGAGTTCCGACTCGAACGGGATTCGTTTCGAATACTAGAAAGCACTCGTGGAGTTTTTGGACTCGGTAAAACGGCCAAAAATCCTTGAGTGGTAGCTCCCTAGTCGAAGGGAAAGATCAATGGATCACGACGATATGCTCGAAATATTTTTAGGGCAACCGATGTGTGAGATATTGAATAAAACGTGATCAAACGGGACCAAAACGGCCATGGAAGGGATTTATCTCCCTCAAGAGATATTTACCTTCAAAAACTATTTAATAATAAGAAGAAGAAGAAAAGAAAGGAAGAAGGAAAAGAAAAAAGAAGAAAAAAGGGAAAAAGAAAAAGGGAAAAGGGAAATAGAAAGGCTATAAATAGCCACCTAGGGTTTCAAAAAAGTTTACGTAACTTTTCCTTTTTCACAAACACCAGTCCCGTTCCGACACATCTCGGTTTCTTGCCAGAGTCTTGGAAAAATTGCCGGAGCACGCCGTTGCTTCCAGGACGCGGCGAGCATCGAAGATATCCAACCAGAAGCTCCATCGGATGTGAGTAACTCTAAGCCCACTGTCTATGTGGTTTATTTTATGACTATTTATATGGATTTCTGTGTATTTGAATGAAAAACTATTTTGTACAAACCATAGGAAATAAGTTGTGGAGGTTAGATTTTGATGATTTTGATGTTTGGAGATGATAACTGTACTGATTGGATCACTGTGGAAACGAAGATGTTACGGAAAGAAAACCCCTAGAGAAGTTACTCTCTGGGGCGATTTTTTTACTGTGGGATTCGAATGAAAGCTCTTGGAATTTCAGTCGAATGAATGAGGTTTCAATCGAATGAAAGCCCGAGCAGGATTTCAATCGATTAAATTCCCCAGGGATTTGAATGAAAGAATCAATCGAATACTAAAACCCTATTCATTCGAATGCTCACTGAAAACTTGTGTTTTAAAAGGTTCTATGGGATCCATCATGTATAGTTATGTGTATGTTTACGTAACAAAGGCATGCATCATGAGGAATGGCCGTCGTAGGAGTTAGGACGACCCTAGATCACTAGAGGTATTCACGTAAATTTAAAGGCGCATAATTGAACCCTAGGAAATAAAGCAGAAAACTGAGGCCCCAATCACTAAGGATTCGGCCGGCCTTAGTCAGAGTCAGTAGTTATATGATTAGGAAGATCCTATTCTCTTGGCACGTCTTACAGACACGCCCTCACCAATTCTGCACGCTGGATTGGTAAGATCAACACATGTAGAGAGACCTGATTATGAAAGAAAAGAGAACAGGCAAAGGCTTGAAAGTAAAGAGAACAGGAAAAGTCCTATGAGAAAGAAAGGGGGACCCCAAAAGTAATGAGCTAAGAATAAAGTAAAGAGAAACGAGTCCACGCCTGATCGCGCCAAAGGGCCTGTCCCTTGCCATCCCAGTAAGGGGGGTGGTGGTACCTATCATGTTGATGATTTACCTCCTATGAGCCTAGCGTGGTTAGCTACTAAAACACCCTAGCTAGTCGGCCTATGCTTAAGTCATAGACTTCCCGGCTAGGTGGTGCTCTTCTGGTGCTGCGAACCTCTATGGTTCTATATTTCGCTTTGAAATTAGGGTTTACAAAATAACGGGCCAATTTAAAACTTCTTTCAATCATACTAAGGAAAATGATGAGCCATACGCATCATACATTGCATAAGCATATCGTAAAAAGATAAAAGAAACACGAGTACGTACCTGGCGCACGATGAGTACCCGAAGAAAGTACACATACGGCCCGAAGATTCCACACACATAATTATACATTGATATTATTATAACATATTGTTCTCCTACGACCATACACACATAATTATCATCCTATATACAAAAAGATACCTACAAACATAGTCTACGTACATGGATGAGAACTACTTATTGCGTGTACGGTACATACCTACTACTGTCGACACTGGCGGGGCCCTGCTACGGCTACTCGTCGGAATCCTCCTCTCACTCATCGGGGTCCACCTCATCCTCACTGGAGATGCCCGTCACCGCGGTGAAGTCACGGGGTGCGAATCTGCGTGGTAGCACTGGAAGTACCTCTTCCTAGCGGTGGTACGTCGTCCTCGTCCTCGGACAGGCAGTGTGGCCAGCTCCAGATCTGTGGCTGGCTCGGGCACCGACTCTGGCTCTGGTGGCGGAGGAGCATCCACTCCGTCGACATGGATCGGATCGCGATTACTGCTACCTGGACGCTCATCAATCCAGATAGGGCGCATGGGGGAGGATCCATGCCCTCGAAGTTTGCGTCGGGACTGCTCCGGAATCTCTCCTGGCAGGTTTGCCAGGGCAAAAGTACTGGTCTCTAGCAAAGTGTAGGTGCGGTAGTTGCACTGTCGTGAGCGTGTAAACAACCATACGTCCTTAGGAGGCGGTGAACCCATCCCTGCCTGTCTGGATTCATACACGAGTGGGGATAAGAACGACTTCGTTCTTAGCGAAAAATTGGTGATAAGAGGATTTTATACCTTATTTTACTACTCTATAAATGAGCAATTCATACTTAATTGTGTAGGGTTTAACACTCAATCAATATGTTTTTACACATTGTCCTCTTTTGAGAGAAATTAAGAAAAAGGTAAGATTAGGCATTATTTTACTCTTAAAATGTAATATTTCTTTTGGACTTTTTCTATGTTGGATTTCAGGAAATGAATGTTCAAGAGGATCATTGAAGATGTGAAGAGAAGATTTGGACCAATGAATGCAAGATCAAATTCAAATCCAAAAAGATTTGGTTAAAAGATGAGCTCAGGATTTTTAACATTGACTTTGCCATCGATTTTGAGCCATGATCGAGATTGAATCTCGATTTGATGTCAACCACAAAGTTGTATCTCTATCTCTTAGCTTTAATTGGAAATTTGAATCACCTCAATCGGAGGTCTGTAGCTGAAGATATTGCAGTTTTACTGACTGCTGTGTAAGTCAGTCCGCTGAGCGGGATTACCAATCCGCTGAGCGGCCAGAATTCTAGAAACTACCGCCAGCTGGCCAAACCACGTAGGCCGCCAAGATTGACTCCATAGCTCAGCGGTGGTACTAAACCGCTGAGCAGTCCTGCCGAGCCTTGGCCTATAAATAGGTGGCCAAGGCATTCATTTGGGGGCATTCCTTTCCATTCCCTTCCACCCCTCCCCCAAGGTCTCCTAGGCTGAAAAACTCTTCTTTTCCCTTCATACTTCTTCACTTTTTACATTTTATGTCAAGCATTTAGGCTTATGTTAGAGTGCTTGTGATCTTTCAAGCTTTGTAACGAAGTTCTGCCGAATTAATTCCAGGTTCTATTGTTTCATTTCTCCTTGCCATTTACTCTTTCATTCTCTTTATTTACTCTTTCTTGCTTTTCA
>QANU01106679.1:3254-21323 GCA_003254905.1 Nissolia schottii
AAATTCCCAACAAGCTCCGGAACTACCTCTGATTTGTTTCCTATTTTATTTTCCTGTCTTTTATTTATTTAGTTTATTTAAATATAAATCAAATCACAAATCTTTCACCTCATTGTTTAATTAAATGAACTCAAGAACGGTATTTTTACAACTCCCTGTGGGATCGACCATACCCTATACTGCAAACGGATTCCTTTTGGAATCTGAAAGCCGTAAAGTAGGTATGAATATAAATATTTAATTTGAACGACAAAAGCGCAGACAAACTTTCTAAGAGATTGGCATGGTTGTGACAAGATCTAGAGCTATGTCAAGATCCTAGAAAGTGGTTAAAAAGGCTTTCATCAGAGCCATAGGTTTCCCTTAGTTGTATGGAGCATAGGGACTTCAAGTGTCACCGCAACCGTACGAATGATAGCGCGCCCATTTATGCGAAATACAGTGAAACCTGAAACCTTTAGAAAGGTAATTCATTAGTCAAAGAGTCAACATCTTTTAAATACTCATTCTTAACAAAGTTCTTGGTTATACCCCTCTGGGTAACATGACACGCAAGCGACCTCATAGTAGAACACATAGAGTTCTGTGAGAAGTTGCTCCTTACCAACATCATGGATCTTTTGGTCAACGAGTTCCTCTAATTGAATCTTGTTCCATGGATGACAATAGTAGAATACAAAGAATGCTTCACTTACCTCAGTCAGGCCTCTGACTAGCTTTTAATGATGGACCGAGAGAAAGTCTGAGATTTGTAGGTGGCCTTCCCATTCAGTACCAGGTGGGACTATCTGCACAGGTGGATACGGCCTCTTACGCAAAGATAGTTAATGCTGCCATCATAGAAACAAGTTTGATCACTCAGAAGGCCTCCAACGAAGCAAAGAAGGCCAAGTAGCAAGGTGTCTTTACCAGCTCAAGTGCAGGGAAGGGTCCAAGCCAATAGGGTCCTCTACTGACCTTTCCAGGCAGACTATTTTCTCAGAGCCCACTCTAGTATGCACAACACAGAGTAGAGGTAGTTAGCAGGTAGGGGAACAGTCCTTAGGGTGGACGCCCTCCCTTCCAACCTACAGGAAACATCACCCTGGTCCTTGATGGTTTGGCACTTCAGGATGCTGCAAGTGTTAAAGAGAAGGCCATGTGAAGAGGGAATGTGATGTGTGCACAAGGGCGATAAAAAATTGGACATTACATGAGCCCCCAAAATGGACAACTCCTCTTTAGCTTAAAGAATAGTCGAGCCCAACATGAAGAAGTCACTTGAAGATCCAAGATAGAGCCCAATTCAAGTGATCAAGTTACAAACAGATTGGGCTAGAAGAAATTGGTTTTAGTTAGTTAAAAATTAGTATTATTTATGTAATTTTCGTGATTTTATTTTGTTCATTATTTTCAGATGACTTTTAGTCTTTCTTAGGTTAGTTTGAAGTGTCTTTTGAGTCCCTAGGGAGTTATGTTAGATAATGAAGTCTTAGTGCTGGTTTTAATGCTAAGTGGGGAATAAATACATAGTGGAAAGTGTAGAAAATCCATTTTATTTTGGTCATTATTTTCATATGACTTTTAGTTTTCTTAGGTTAGTTTGTAGTGTCTTTTGAGTCCCTAGGCAGTTATGTGAGATAATGTAGTTTTAGTGGTAGTTTCAATGCTAAGTGGGGAATAAATACATAGTGGAAAGTGTCGAAAAACCACTATCTTGGTGCAGTCCACTAAGTCCTATAAAAGGAACTCAATGTAAATCTTCAAATCAAATTATGAATGATTCTCCCAATTGTGAGAGCTTCACTTTAGTTCTTGGGTAAAGAACTAAATCTGATTTTATCAAGGCAACTTGTGGTGATCAACCAAGACTTATCACTCACCTTCTCACCTTTATCTTGAGTGTGGCGTCTATATCATTCTTTTCTTCTTATAGAAACACAAAAAAAACAAACCAAACAAAACCAATCAATCACCTACGGATTCTAGCAAGGCGGTCCTGCGAAAAATCTGTTCGGACTTCATTAAGTTAGCACAAGCTGCCGGACATGAATCACAATCTGTCCCAACCTGCACGCAATTTTTAGTCAAGGGTCAATACGCCTAGGAAACCAACCCACCCAACATTAGGCAGGAAACTTTGGTGGGTCCATGGATCTAGCAGGAAGACGTGTTGGGGGCAGGGGCCCAAACCATAAAGGACAAGGAAGCAACATTTTTGGTGGCCAAGCCGCCAGTGGCGGAGGAGTCCCCTCGCTTGTATGCCTTGACCCGTCAAGATTCCTTAGCATCCAACGCAGTTTTAAAAGGTATCGTTACCATATTTTTATGATGCTTTTGCTCTATTAATATCTGAGGTCCACACACCTCTATGTATCTTCGTTCTTGGGTATCTTTCTTAGAGATGTCACCTCCCACTCTCGGTAGATCATTTCAAGTCAAGGAAGCATCAGACGAGCACCTCACGGGTGCTCATTTACCGCTCCTGTGAGATCAGGGTTATGCACAAGAATTTTGTAGCAGATGTTCATGAGCTGACAATAGTAGGGTTCACGTTTAGTTTAAGTGAGTCTGGGGCACTCTTGGCCAACCTTAAGGTCTAGACCATGTCCTTGTTAGAGGAGATCAAGAGATGACAACTTGGAGACCCTAAGTTGGCAGAAAGTATTGTAAGAGCCGAGAGCGGCATAGTGTCTGGGTTTTCGATAGACTCAGAAGGGGTGCTACGAGTGGGGCGCAGTTATGTGTTCCTAACATTGGTGATTTAAGGAACAAAGTTATGGAAAAAGCTCAAAGTACAGCCTACTCATTCCATCTAGGACCGACAAGGATGTACTAGGACCTTAAGGGACTCTTCTGGTAGAAGAGCATAAAGAATGATATGGGAAGATTTGTGGCTAGGTGCCTCGTATGTCAGCAAGTCAAGGCGAAACACCAATGACTAGCAAGGGAGTTGCAAAGGATACCCATACTTGAGTGAAAGTAGGAAATGATCACCATAGACTTTGTGGTAGGGTTACGCCGAACCCCCAACGACTATAGTCGATAGGATGACCGAATCGGCACACTTTGTGCCAGTCAAGACCACCTACAAGGCCATAAACTACACAAGGATGTGCATCCAGGAGATAGTTCAACTTCACGGGGTCTTCCTTTGAATCATAGCAGATAGAGGTTCTCAGTTCACCGTCAAATTCTGGAGGGCCTTTCAGAAGACCTTGGGTACAGACTTAAAGATGAGCACAACTTTTCATCCTCAAATAGATGGCCAGTTTGAGAGAACTATATAGACGCTTGAGGATATGCTTAGGGCATGCATCATTGATTTTGGAGGATCTTACGAGAAGCATTTACCTTTGGTGGAGTTCACTTATAATAACAGTTATCAAGCAAGCATACAAATGGCCCCCTTCGAAGCTCTCTACGGGAGACGATGTAGGTCTCCCATTGGTTGGTTTGAAGTAGGCGATGCAAAGCTGATAGCCCCAGATATTATAAAAGACACCACAAACAAGATCAAGCTTATTAAGGGAAGGTTATTGGCTGCATAGTCCCGACACAAGTCTCAAGCAATTCAACACCAACGCAACTTAAAGTTTGAAGTAGAAGAGAAGGTCTTTCTGAAGGTATCCCCATTGAAGGGAGTGGTTTGCTTTAGTAAGCAAAGGAAGTTGAACCCTCAGTATATAGGCCCATTAGAGATTTTGAAGTGGATTGGGTTAGTAGCCTATTAGTTGGCACTACCACCTAGTTTGGTGACAATTCACCCTGTGTTTCACGTGTTGATGCTCAAGCAATACATCCGTGACAACAAGCATGTCCTAGCCTGAGGTTTTCTTAAATCGACGATTGAGAGGATTGTAGGAGGCGGGCACACGCTATAGACAGAATTACCAATTCTTCCATATCTAAATTTGATTCCACTGGTTTTTTATTACGACCAATAATGTTCATAGACTCCCTTTGGGCTTGAGTAACATCAAGGAGAATCTTGACTTTTAGGATGCGCTTCTCTCTTCCCCTCATCTCCCAGAAATCCATATTCATAACCTTTCCAAAAGTAGCCCCAATTTGGCATCCTGCTTGGTTTTGAATTTTTTAGGCATGTCCCATAGTTGTACTTGAATGGAAATCTGAATAAAATAAACTATATTATCACAACATCTTTTCAAATTTAGAATGTAGTTTTTGAAAAACAATAGGTTACCTTTTTCGATTTTGAAGGCATCTAATTCCTTGTCAAAATAGAATTGAAACATGTTGTCGAGGAGGTCAACAACATGAAAACCTTTCAGGTGACCCCAAACCCCACCCATCATTATTTCCACCAGCCCTAAGCTGAAGCCATGATCTGCTAGTTCACGTCTTATCAGGCTCTTGGTGCTTTCAATAAAACCTTCTTGCACCACATCCTCTTCAAGAACAAGGAAATTGGTCTCGAAGTTTTCTTGCACTTTAAAACTATTACGTGACTAAGATTGTCCCATAATGGAGTTGTTGTTGTCACCAACCAGGGGTCAAGTTGAAGATCCATCACTTTTTACCCACAAAAATCTGATGTAAGGCCTCGACTAAAGCCACTGCATTTGTAGGAACCTTCGTCGCTTCAGAAATGTTGGAATTCATGGTACTGCAACAAAGAACAAAGGAAGAATGTACACTAGGTGGGGTAGTGCATGATGTAACACCCCTACTTTTAGTCTGCACAATCGTCGTAATACTGATTACAAGGTTGTTATCTTTCTTGGTTGGGGTTATTTGTAGCCCCTACTTGTAGCTTTGCAAATATTCCTTATTTGAAAATATGGACCATTTTGAAAATCGTTCGTTCACTTTATCTATTTGTAAACTAGGAGCCATGCGTGTGCAAGGAAACATACATATACAAATGCTAGCGTCTCCAACCTGTAGGTGATAACCGGAATAGAACATGAAAAGGATATATATATATATATATATATCTACATAGACAGTGGGATTAGGGTTACCCACTTCCTAAGCGGTTTTTGATCGGCTGAAGTTGATGAGAATAAGATTCCCCTCAACGGTGGTGTGTTCCCACAATTTTTCCTGAGTCCGGCAACATTACCGCAATGTGCACGAACGAAACCGAAAATTGTGGAAAACTTATGAAGTTATGAGCAGAGAGCTCGGTGACCTTGGGGGCTATTTATACCCTCCAAGGTCGGTGCTACTGTTTCTTTTCTTTATTGATTTATTTATTATTATTATTATATTATATCATTTTATATATGTATATATATAAATATAAATATATATGTATATATATTACTTATCCCTGCCATCGAGGCAGAGGATAAGCTTGGCTTTGGTTTGGTATGCTTTCGATCATGTTTGATCGCGTTTGGTCGTTAATCGCTCGTGTAGGGATATCCTAACAATATTCTGGACACATAGTCGTGATCTACTAATTATTCCGGTCAGGAGGGTATGTCCGGTGGATGTATTCGTGAACATATCTCTGTAAGAGTATATTTTACGGATATCTTTGGGACTTGAAGGAACTCCGGTGCTGATAAAAAATTGATCCGAATCTCGCGAAATTTTTGTGAGCTCACGAAACCATTATTTTGACTGATATATTGGATAAGAAAACCTTTATAATTAAATTTCCAGTCTAAATAATCGTCTCGAGTACAGTTTAATTATATGAAGTTATTAATTACGCGAAATCTTTGTAAGGGAAAAAATTGGGATGTTATACATGAGGCAGTTTAGAACGCAAGTAGGTGGCTAGTGTTTGTTCGATGGACCGACATGCTTGGTACGACAAGGAAACCCTAGTAGGAGATGGTTTTCTCAGCTAGGGTTTCCTAAAGATAAAGAAAATTTATAATAATATAAAAACTTAGAAAACTAGTTAGTGTTGACACAAGAAATCATTTAGAATGCTCCATGTGTTTTAAAAGGTATTTAAAAAGTATTGAACAATGCTAATTTAACATCAATGAAAATGGAGATATCATTATAAATCTTGAATCTGTGTACCCTATAAGTTTTTGAAGTTGGCACGTCTCCATGTCCATATTGTGTTGTGTCTCATGTTCGTGTATGTGTGATGGTTGTTTAATAAGATGATCTCTTAGAAGAGGTGATTTACTTTTAGAAAAAAAAGAATAAAACTCCAAATTGGTTCTTAGAGTTTGTAATATCAATTAAATTTGTTCTCATAATTTTAAATCAATCAAATTTGTTCCTACAGTTGACAAATGTTAATTAAATTAGTCTATGGAGTAGACATGAAAAAAAAGACTAATTTAATCAACATTCACCAACTACATGAATAAATTTGATGAAATTAAAATTATCGGGACAAATTTGATCGATGCTATAAACTTCCAGCACCAATGGCACTAATTTGATGGTTTATTGGTATATTAATAAATTTCGTAAATAACTTAAAGTCAATCGAACGGTGGACAGTTGCCGACAAGATCTGGAATCAACGGCGTTGCATCCTTGCATCCTCAAAAGAAAACGAAAAGCATCGAAAAGTCTTCTCGTCATTTCGCAGATTCCTAACCGAGAAGAAAGTCGCTGCTGGGTTTGTGTAGTTGGAAAACAAGAGAGGCACTGAACGAAACCATGGCTGCATCTGCGAGAATGACGGTAACAGCGATGGCGGTGATGGTAGCTCTAGCAACCTCTCTTCATTGGGCTGAATCTTCAGCTTCTTCCGTCGGCGAGTTCGTCGACAAAACCATCTCTTCCCACAAGATCGTCATCTTCTCCAAGTCCTATTGCCCGTACGTCTGTATTTAATTATTATTATTATTATTAATTTATTGGTATTTCTTCTGTTAATAAAATTCAGTTGTTTTTTTTTTTTTCCTTTTCTTTTCGTGGCGGTGTTGGATTTGCCGAAAAGGGATGTGGAAGTTGTTTTTCTTTATACTATACCCCCTCAGTCTAATTATATAGGTTGTGGATACATCTTTAAATCGTTTAAATTAATATATTTAAGATGCAATTCACATCAAGATACATTGAAATGGATTTGTAGTTCATTGTGTTGACTGTCGTGGATCTAATGATAAGGGTTTAGTAGATTAGATTTGTCATGATCTGTCGAATATTCATGGGTTCGGTTGAATTTTTTTTCAAGAGAAAGGATGTGGTGCATACCTTTCTTTGATTAGGCGAAGAGAAAGGGTTTTGGCTGTGATAATTTGTTAGCACTGTGATTTGTGGTAAGTAATGTGACTTGTGGCTGAATTCAAGCCATTAATAAAGCCTTGACATGCGTTGGCGTGATGTGATGTGAATAATTGGATACTCGCGACACTCCCCTTCTGTGAGAAAATACTCCCATTATTATCGGAGTCTTGTTCTGCAACGACATTGTCGACACTTCCATTGATATTATCTTTGGCTTAGCTTCTCCATATTGTTCATTCAATCCTCTTGAAGACTTAATCACATGATTGTTCTGTCTGTAACTTCTAACGTGATGAATTAATACTTTTCAATACAATATTTGTAGAGAAAAGCATCGTAAGCTCAAATGGTCTGCAAATCTCTACATATCTTATAAGTTGACTCTTTCAATGATTTAACTAGTGAAAATTTTATTATGATCATATAGAACATGGAATAATAACATAATTCGATGAATTTAGTTGCAAAAATTATCAATAATGGATGAATTAAGTAGCATGGGGTAAATACCCCATGAGGTAGGTGAGAAATCACCTCTTAGATTATCTAATTCTTCCCACAAAGCCTTTGAATGAGTAAAATAAGATGTTAGTAACATGTCACCTTTGGTAGCGTCTGTTGACAGCATAAAGTTCTTGTTGCAAATCTGCAATTCTGCAATTCTAAAGAGATCTCCGTGGTAGTATCTTTCTTTGGGATTAGTCCACATTTCTGATGCTGTCTCTGTCCACATAAAACTTTGAATAGTTGCACCTATTCATGCCGTAAACAATGGATCCTCCATGTCAGGCCTCGAGATCAAACATCAACAATCTGTAACTTGTTCTTTGACTTTGTCTAGAGTACCATCTTCATAGTTTTAACCAGTGAGAGTTGAGGAAATTAGAATCACACTAGGACTCTCATCAGGGTGCAAGAAATAAGGGCTTGGAGGATCCAGGATTGGAATTTGATTTGTCATGGTTCAAGCACTCCGAGCAGCTTAACAAGTAGTAGAAACTGAAAGTGAGGAGAGGGATCACAAAACCCTTGAGAAAAAATCGAATTAGAGATTAGAAAACTTGAGAATGGTAAATGAAAAGGCAAAGATGAATTTACTTTCTGCCCTGCAAAGTATACATGATGTATATACACTAGGATAACAGGCTCTGATAAATAACTACCTGCTGGCAATACTAACAGAATACAGGAGCTAACTAACTGTCATCAGTAATGATTAACTCTCAAATATTTTCATGAGAACAAACCTTTGCAGATTGTTATTTAGTGCCTTATGTTACTCTAGTTATTTTATTACGGAGAAAAAAAATGCACTGTAAGTGACTTATGGGGGTGTTCCTTATTCAGCTTTCCATGATTTCTGTGTTATTTAGGTACTGCAAACGAGCAAAGTCTGTTTTTAAGGAGTTGAACCAGGCGCCACATGTTGTTGAGCTTGATGAGAGAGGTATACCGGAAACTTCAGCTTGTGTTATTTTTGAAATATTAATGGTTTTCCTAGATTTGGTTCCAGCTCTGATAGAAAGAATCACATACTGTAACTTGATTATTGCCATTTTTTTAAAATCAGGGTTGCGTTTGCATCCTAAAAGCTTTATACTGGGAATAATTTAATAAAGCAGTATGGTAAGTTGTGGAAGAAAATTAGTTTGCTTCTGACTGGAACTGTTTATTGTTGATGGAAAGAGAAGGGTTTTTAAAACTTTCATTTGAAACTTTTTCTTGATAGCATGTGTATGCTGTGTAAATATATGTTAAAGGGGTCATTGCTGTTACTTAGACAGTGAGAACTCTTGCAGATGATGGCTCAAAGATTCAGGACATCTTGAACAATATTGTTGGGAGGCGTACGGTGCCGCAAGTTTTCATTAATGGAAAGCACCTCGGAGGTTCAGATGGTAAGTCTTCTCTCATCCTCAAGAAAAAAAAAAATAGACCATTTTCCATGTTCAAACAAAGAAACAATTTCCTTAAAAACTCTCAAATGTCTGTTCCATTGACTGATTTCCAGACACCGTTGAAGCCTATGAGAGCGGACGTCTGGCTAAGCTCCTCGGAATTGAGACAAAGGGTCATGAGGATCTCTGAACCAGATAATTTGTAAGGGGAAAGCCCAGATTGTATTATGTGACCAATGTGGAATCTTTAGATACAAGGGCATGATGAGATTAGATTACATTTTGGCACAGCTAGAAGTTTTCATTTATATGATTATGGATGGTTTTCCAGTTTTCTCAGGAATGCTCCCTCTTTTCTCATCCCCTCCCTTCCGGCTTCTTTTGTGCTAGTGTACGTGTTTCATCTTTTAGCTGCAAACATATTATATTTTCTCCCTCACTCTATTTTTACTTAAATCTCAAATTTTCACCTCATTTGCCGAGCATAATAATATGTCTGATTGAATTGTTTATGGGTCAGAATGGGAATGGAATAGGGGGGAGGAGGAAATGATCCTTTCATTACATTGTTTGGTTATATTACGAATGAAATGGTATTTTATTTTAATGTTATAACTTTATGTTTAGTGCATATTAATATTTCGCCAAAAAATAAAGGAATTATCGTGGAATACAATCTTCCTGAAAAAAGGTTCAATTCAATGGAAGCCCTTATTTTTGTTATGCTCTATCTTTCTAGAAAGAAAAGATGCCAATAATCGCGTGATATAGTTGTACCAAGTTCATGGTTATAAGTTGAAATCTGGAATGCAAAAATCAAGAGTATGGCCACTTCTTACCTTTTCATTTAGAAAAATTGGTAGTCACTAGTAATGTGGAGCTCTTTACAAGTCTAATTTTTCGTTTTTCAGATTTCATTTTCATAGACCCGTGCAATTGCTGTTGCAGCACTATGGCAAAGGAAAAGGAAATGAAAATGTTGTGTTAAATGCTTAATCAGAAGTAGTCCTCTTAGAAACCTAGGCTTTTAGCTTTGCCCATAACTCTTCTCGGGTCCACGTGTGGCTTCCTACTCCTCCTAGTTGAAACTGATCAGAAGTTGTATGCTTTTTCTAAATTATGGGCGTTGAAGTCAGAAAATTAGTAGCCATGGGCTATATAGCATGTAGATAATAAACCCTTGATTCTACGGTGCAATGAGATGGGAATGGAACCCTTTTGCAAAGCAATTGTGAGTAGTGACCCTAGCTCTAAGCAAAAAAGTAAGTGATGGTATGATTTGTCAAAACTATGAAAACTATGATTTGAGAGAATTTGAGAGGAAAGAAAATGAGGAAGAGAAAAGAAAAAAGAAATTATGTAGGACTCATTATCAAAGTTTTTTCTCTAACATAAAAGAAAATGGAAGGAAATGTAGAAATAACTTTATTTACTCTTCTTATATAAGATAGTTAAATAAGATAATTAAACATCAAGTGCATACAAATCATTTTGTAAAATTATATTTTCTTTCCTGTCATTTTCTTCTTTATTTTCTACACAATCAAACAAAAAAAAAACATATTTATCTCTTCATTTTTTTTTTCTTTTCATTTTCTATTTTCATGAAAAAAAAAGGTCAACTTGTGTCTTTGCTGGTAGAAGTGGGTTGCATCTAACATGGATCAAGTAGTTACTTGGACCAAGTTGGTCCATGGTTATGAACCGTGGATTTTTGACCGGACGACTTATATTAAATAGGTTGAATTATTATTTTTGACTCCAAACTTTTTAAAAATATAATTGTGAAATTTCATTATGAACCCCAAACTTGTAATTAGTTAGGCAATAAGCTATTGTTACCAATTTTATCCTTATCCTTAATCACTTTTTTTAAATTTTCTCTCTCTACAAAATTGAATCCAGAAACCGCATCATCATGAATATACAAAATTAAACAAATGAGCACAAAAATAACAGATCCATAAACAAGATCTTGAAGAGAAACATCGCCAAAAAAAAAAAAAAACTCAAAACTCAAAAAAAATGTCCAACAAAAGCAGATCTGGAGTTTTGAAGTCTCACTTTCAGCAGAAGCAGAACTCCCTTCTGCCACCAGAGAGATCATGGCTTCTCTCTCCCAACTGCATCTCTCTCAGCATCTTCTCTCCCAAAGTTCCATGGATCTTGGTCTTGCAATGCAGCCAGTGACGGAAGTGCCGGTGATGGAAGATACAGTGGACGGGAGAGAGAGAGGGGAAGGTTACTGGAGCATGAGAGAAGGGAAAGAATTTTGAGAGAGAAAATAAAAAAGAAGGATAAAAAAGTAATTGTGATGATTTGCTACCTGGTCCCTAAAATCTTTTAAGTTACCACTTTTGTGCCTGGACTAACTTGGTCCAAGTAACTGCCTGGTTGGTCCATGTTAGATGCAGCGTTAAAGTGCTAAAATAACCCTTTAACTCGATCCTCCTAATCCATCCAAGTTCTGAATGAATTTCCCTTTTCCCCAAAGGTCTTACTTATAATCCTATAGGGGAGCATCAAGGGACTAGTCATTATTCTCTCATACAAATCTTCCCTTCCTATTTACTCTCAACTAATTTATTTTTTCCTGAACAAATCAGATTTAATTTCCCCCTAATCTGCTCTTCCTTCTTCTAGAATAATGATGGGGAAAAGGAATTATTTCCTTCCCCTTTTTGGTAACTAATTCGGTTGTAACAACTGGATCTGGGTGGCGGTATGTAACATATGTTTTATGTCATAAAAAGCAGTTGATTTAACCAGTTGCTGTAAAATACACAATTAACAAAACTTACTGTCTTCATGTTATCCAATTAAATTCACTGAATTCTATCTTAACTAATAGTTTTGAGCCTTTTGACCCTTTGCAGTTTTTAACCTGAAAACTTTATGGAAGAAACCCAAGCAAGTTTATGCTTTTCATATTCATTCTTGAGGCTCCTACTTCTCAAATTTAAGTGGCTGAATAAATTAAATATCCTACAAGCCCTTAATCTACTTCACCACCCAACTTTGTTACTGCTGGATAAAATCTGATCATGAGCATTTCATGCATACATCCATAGTGAAGAATGAAAACAAATTTTCCAATCCTAATAATAAATTGCAAATCTAAATTAGATAACGGAAAGAATTGCAGTGTAGTTGACTCACTGTTTCTTGGGAAGCTCCCTTAATACCAAGAAGCTGCTTGAAGCTCGAACGAACTTCAGCCGGTGCCAGGGGTTTGAAGCTACCAAACGCACTGACATTATCAAGGATTGCAGAAAGGGCGTCCATTATTTCAGTTGTAAACATGAAAACACATGAAAAAGATTTGTATATTAGACTAACTAAAAGGCATCCAATATACCATGTGAGGCATAATGTAATTTAAATTTAATATATGTTGCAAGTGTGTCAAAAAGTTGCAGAATTCACAGTTTTTTTCCTACTCCTATCTAGACCACTTGATCATAAAGGTACCCAGTATATCGAGGCACATAAATGATTTTTATTTCTAACAACTCCCTTATAATAATGCAGATGAGTGATCACTTTAATGATTAAGTTATCAATAGGTGAGTGAAAAAATCATACAAAGCACTTTTCCCCAAAAAAAAAAAATTGCAAGCAAGTCAATAAAAGTATCCAATATGTGCTGCTATATTATCTTGATGCTGCACTTTGTTATAAGACAAAAGGATACAAGACATAAAATTACAGAATAACTGTATAGCTGTTCCATGAATACAAGTAGATTTTATTAAGACCAGTGACCGCCCATTCTTCCTCCGAAAAAAGAAACATGAGACAAATCTTATGGGAACTAAACAAGAATTTATATACGGGGAATATAATTTAACAAATGTTTTCAAAAGGAAGGAAGATGTAGGGAGAACCTTTATACAAAATATACAAAATCCTGAAACAAAAAAATGACCACCATATAAGCCAATAATTGTTCATTACATCTTGTGAGACTTAATCTAAAACCAACAAGAAGATAAGGGTAAAATAAAGTGCTCATTATACAAGATTCCTAAAACTAAACTTTAGTCATCAAGAGTAAGAGAGGCTGGACAAGCAACTTGTGAAGAAATCATCCCTGTGAAAAAATAAGAACACCTCATTACTCATCCAAACATACGTTGAATAACATAATCAAGATATGTCAAAAAATCAGTATGATCTTACGTTGCTCAATTTTCTCAAGCTCCTCGAAGTTCTCGGGTGCAAGTAATGAGAAAGGTTCTCCTTTTAACCAATCTTGTGTGCAAACAAGGGCCTCCACCATATTAGGTGTTAAGGAACTACGATAAGGATCAAGAACCCTTCCTCCTATGCTAAAAGCAGACTCAGAGGTTACAGTGGTAACAGGTATTGCTAGCACCTCCCGAGCCATGTTTGCAAGGATTGGAAAACGACTTGAATTGAGCTTCCACCAACTTAAGACATCAAACTCTATAGATTGATTGTAGGGCTCACAATCTTCTTTCAAATACCGATCAAGCTCAGATTTAATATCTAATTTGCGCCCAGTTGATTGCAAATAAAAACACATAGAATAGAGATCATCTTCATCTTCGAGTTTTGCAACTTGTTGGGCACCGTGAGACCTTTTCCCTGTACCTTGATAATAATTATAAAGTGACCCTAGACAAGAAGACAACTTTAACTTCAACTCGCAACCTTTTTCAGAACCAAAGAGGTAATCAATATACCAATTAACATAATCTAACTTCATCCTAGGATCAAGCACAACAGCAATCAATAATAACATATTTATGACATTCGAATCTCCCCAATACTTGTAATATTCGTCCTTCATCTTACTCGCCATTAACCTTATACTCACCTCGTTATCTTCACAATATTGACAGATCCTCCTTCCAATACTGAATACCTCTTTCATATATATATCACTAGTAATGTAAGGGGTACCAGATATACGCACAATACTATCATAAAACAATTTCAGAAATGGTAAAATTGATAGAGCGTACTCCCAATCATCTTCTGAAGGTACACCTTTCCCATTTTCACTACTTAACTCATCAACATACTTGTTATCCTGCAACTTTAGTAATTCAAATGCCTTTTGATGCTTCAAAGCTGCCTCCAACATTAAATATGTTGAGTTCCACCTAGTTTCAACATCCAAGCAAACAAGACCTTTATATTGAATGTTCTCTTGTTCAACACACCTCTTGAATTTGGCTAATCTTGATGGAGATGATCTAATATACCTAACTGCACCACGAATTCTTAAAATAGAATCATCAATCTCTTCCAATCCTTCCTTCACAATCAAGCATAAAATATGTGCAAAACAACGCACAAGAATATAGCCACCCTTCGAAATTACGCTATTCAAAGAAATCAACCTCTTTTTCAAGTATTGAATTGCCAGATCATTGGATGACATATTATCAACCGTCATACTAAAAACCTCGTTCAATTCCCAATTATTTAAGCAAACTTCAATGCTCTTAGCCATGATCTCTTCCGAATGGCATGTGACTTGGCAAAAATTCAAGACCTTTTTGTGCAACTTCCAATCATTATCGATGAAGTGAGCAGTCAAACTCATATAATTCAAATTTTGGCTGGAAGTCCAAGTGTCAATGATAAGGCAGACTCTTTGGCAATGTGACTTAAGATATTTTTGCAACTTGGATTTCTCCACATCATAGAGTGTAATAGTGTCACACATTAATGTAGTGCGTGAGGGGACTTTAAACCTTGGTTGTATAACATTGAAAAGATTTTGAAGACCTTCACACTCCACAAACCGAAATGGTAGCCCTTCAAGCACAAACATCTTCACAAGAGCACTTCGACCTGCTTCCTGATCAAATTTGAAAACATTTGGTGTTGATCCAAGACCACCGTCGTGCCCTTCTGCGCTTTGTGATGTGGAAGAAACTACTTTCTGTCTTTTATTTCCTTCTATATTTGGGTAAGCCTTGCATCTATTAAAATGTGCATTCATTGCACTTGTTCCATGTTCATATTTGATCAGGCAGCAACAATAGTTGCATTTAGCCTTCTTATCCAAACTGGGCTCCACAGTAAAGTGATTCCAAACAGCTGATCGATTTTTACGCCTAGATGATGATGCATTAGCATGAGGTAGTAATGCAACAATAGTGTCAGGGGCAGCTGGTGGAGTAGAAACTGAATTCTCTGTTGTCTTTGACCTTTGAGAGTCACTATGATCATCCATATGGTCCTGTATGAAATTTAAGACACCAATTCAAAGACCAACAAGAACCTAAACTACCTCTCATTCTCCTTTAAATGGTATAGCCCTATCCATTTGAGAAGAAACTTTTTCTTTAGTTGGTTGATAGTTATTTTTGAAATCTCATATCCGATGAAATTTTGGCAACATTTCTCATTGGTCTCCAAGTACATAACTTGAACATGGTGACATTCACCATGATTAAGTATGCGCCCATAGAACAAAATGAAATGTATAGAACCGAAAATTCAATAATATAGGAGATTTTAAAAATAACTATTAACTAACTAAAGAAAAAATTTCTTCCCAAATTGTCTGACTAAACAATTCAAGATTCAATACAATAAGTGGTACCACTGAAAAGTAGACATGCTCATTAATTGCGAATCTCCAACGGGAAACTAAGTCATTTCTCAATTTAAATCAAATCATAAAACTAATAATTTTAATCAGTACTGGAAATTCAAAGAGTCACAATATTGGTGGCTTTTAAACTAATAGTGGAGAAAATCAAACACTAAAAAACAAGCATAAAAAAGGGATAAATGGATGTATGCTAGTAATATCAAGAATACACTTATCAGATTAGTATGCTATAGAACATTAGAGAATTATCATAGTATGCTAGATACCAGAGCAACAACACATATGCCTTATATATATGAAAATCTAGAATAATCAAATGGGTGGAAACACTACAAAAGCTAAAATATTAGTTTTGCACAAGAATAGGATCTTTAAGCATTACCATCTCTAGCATTAAAAATTATAGGGTTGCAAGGAAGGAAGTAGTATCAAAAGTTAATGACTGTTAGGTTGCTAATAGGAGCCCAAGATTCGCCTATTTTGAAATTTTAGTTGAAGCCCCAAAAATCCCAACAAATATGAAAGTAATGATTGTAGTCCCGAATTGGAAGTACAGTAGTCAACTCTTAGTCTTTTTGATGTGCAATAACATAAATATATTGCTAAATGCCTTGTGTTTAGCACTTATGTTTTCAATGTTGAAACTAGTGAAAAACTTACTTATTCTGTGATCATTATGCTAGAAAATTTTGTTTTACTTTGATATCTAAACAAGGAAGAACATAAGTTATAAGTGCTATTCCTGTTAGTCTAGCAAAAACAATATATACACCCACAACTATCACATCTATTAGGAGCCCGGAATTTTGAGCAACAGAAAGTGTTAGACTGATGGTCATTTGACTGAGTTAAATCCTTATCAGTGCTGGAATCAAAATCTTACCAAGAGCAATGAAACTATATGGAAAGAAATATAATACGTGGTGGAAAGACCTTATACCTAGTTACAGCATTATCAATACCATGCCAGGTTAGCCCAGTGGAAGGACCAGGTGAAGTGAAGGAGACCTTCACTAAGGACAAGGAAACTTCAAACATAATACAAAATTTTATGAGCTATAGCCTAACATACATCTAACTAATTAACCAAAAAAGTGTATTGATGCAGTGACATGTTGCTGCCAATGCAACATTTCTCCATGGACTCCATTCAAAGAAAGAGTGTTCCAAAGATGTCAGATTTCATCAATTATGATACTCTCAGACTATGCTCTCTTTTTTTTAGGTTGCCTGTCCGGTATCTAAGGCTTTGCCTTGACTAATCCGGGTCGACCCGAGTCGCGCACCTGGCTATGACGGGTGAGTCTCCCGGCGGGGATAACTACTTACGCAAGGTCTCGAACTCGGGACCTTGCTTAAGCGATACCAAACCGCTTACCACTTGGAACAACTCCCGTTGGTTCAGAGTGTGCTCTCTGACTACACGCTTACCTCCTCCTTGAGACACTATTCAAGCAATTGAGTCAAATTGAAGTTTTATCCCTCCCAAAACCCACATAAGAAAAATAAATAAATTAAATAAAAACAGAATCCAATCATATATATCCGCTCATCAAAACAGCTCTTCCCTATCCACAAAACGAACATGCATTAATCAAGAACACAATGTTGATCAAACCAAACAAATAATTCGCCAAACCAGAGGACATTCAATAAATGGAAACAATGCTCAAGAGTCGAAGCAAAGTTTTAGAGTGGTTTCTCACTTATCTAAATACTCATGCTAATTAATTTATTTATTTTTAATAATTTTTACAACTAAATTCATTAAATTTTATTATAATTTCATGATCTAATATGATATATTGATGAATTATATGATCTAATATAACAAATTAGAACTTTTCAATATAATATTTGTACGAAGATACATCATAAGTTTAAATGGTTCATAAATCTCTAAATTTCTCGTAAGTTAGTTCTTTCAATTATTTGACTATTAAAAATTAATTACGATAGTATAAATCATAAAATAATAATAAAATTTTATGAGTTTAGTGGTAAAAATTATCAAAATGGAATATTTATCCTATTCGTAGGTGAGAAATCACAAGTTTTAGATCTCAGAAAGAGTGCATACGGGGCGAGGTAGAATGAAGAGGAGGTAGCACTAGCAGAGCACGATGAGAAGCTCGAACCAGCGAGCGTCACACGCCGTTAGAAAACGTAAGCTCAACGCTCCGGCGTGACCACGGTCAGAAACCGACGAGGTCGCTTTCGCGGTTGAAGTCACTCGTCGTCGACGGAGATCGAAGATTCAGCTGAGAGTTTTGGGATTAGGGTTTCTGGGTCTGGGAGCGGTTTGGTGAACTATGGTGCACCGATTTTCAATTCTTTCTGGTGATGGCACCGATTTTCTTTTGGGTTTAGTTAACTGAATATATATATATATATATATATATATATATATATATT